>PISX010010085.1:0-72138 GCA_004024625.1 Mellivora capensis
AACTTTTCCTCCTAACAACAAATTGCCAACAGTTTGCATGAGACCGAAAGGTCAAACAGAATGCTGTGTTCTAGAGCTTTAGACATTCTTGAAGAGGAGACAAAAGTTGAAGTTGAAAGTTACAAAAACAATTAGGACTTGAGGGGACACGATCCCAGAGAAAGGGGAATGCAGAAAAGTGAAACCGACATTCTGCTGGGCCTTTGCCTTAAAGCATTTACATGACTCTAAACTGTGTGGGAACAGAGTTTGTTCATTTCCTTCAAATGTTCCATTAGTTTTCACTTCATCTATTTGAATGCTATTTACTCTTATGTTTAGTATTATGCTTTCATCTAGGATATCAAAGAGGAAGAAGGGATGTTTAGAATGCAAACAAAGAAGTTTGGTGAACCAATGAAGGGCAGGGTGGTTAGAGGTAGGGAAAAGGCTGGAATTTTCAAGATTCTCTGGTTATAGCAACAGAGAGGACAGTGGTCCCAGAATAATGCAGGCAAAAGAACATGTCTTAGAGAAGCTCATGTGTTTCATTCAAACAGCTCAAAGTTATCCCCAGAAATTCAAAATTCTACCCCAGAAATTCTGTTCATTCTACCTCCTACATAGCTCTTGTCTGCAGTCTTTCATACACTGGTCAAGTGTCTGGAACATAGCTCCCCAATAGATCCACCTGCCTCTCATCTGCTTCCCCCATGCCTCACTGCTGCCCAGAGTGATCATGGTAGTGACCACGGCAGTCAGAATGAGTCTGTGTGTACATGTGGTACACCCTTATTGGAAACACAAATTCTAAATAGCAGACAGAAGTTTAACGCATTCAGGAAGGCAGGAGGTCTGACCATTGAGAACTGGTAGAAGCTAACAGCTATGGCTAATTGGATAACTGAAGTATGCAGCGTATCAGTTACACATGGTAATTTACCTTTTTTCTCCATCTTTATTGAAACATAACTGAAATATAACACTGTATAAGTTTAAAGTGTACTATGTGATGGTTTGATACATGTATACATTGTGAAATGAGGGTAATTTTCTTTGACATTAGTAATTCCCAAATACAAGAAATACAAGCACTAATCAGCAGTACAGCCTGAAATAACTTTAGAATTATGTTGGGGGTTTTGGTCTCTTATGCCTATTAAAAAAAATTTAGCTTCTTATTTCAAAATAATTATTGATTCACAGGAAGTTACCAAGATAGTATAGAAAGGAATCATGTACCCTTCACCCAGTTTCTCCCATTGGTTACCTCTTATGCAACAATATCAAAACCAGGAAATTGACATTAATACAGAATATGTGTATAATTCTATGTCATTTTATCACATCTGTAGATTCATGGAACCATTCACAGTAATCAAGATGCAAAACTACCTCATTACCTTTAGGATCTTTAAGATGTCCCTTTGTAGTCACACCCACCTCCTTCCCACCCACCATTTCTAACCTTTTTGGGTTTTTGACTTTAAATCTAGAGAAATTATTAAAGGATGCACATAATGTCACATGTTGTGTTCATACTTTAAAACCCAGTTCCCTTTGCAGCTTTCATTTCCTTCTCCTAAATCACCAGCACCCACCTTCTCTCCAACTATACATATCCCACCATTTCCTCAAGATTAAGGTAGAATAATACAAAATAACAACTTAGGTTAACTTATCCCCTTCTTTGTATTTCCCTGCTCTATATTCATAGCACATATTGTCTATACCACTGATATTTTAGTCACAATTTCCCTTGTGAAACCTTGTATTGTTCAGTGATAGTTATTTAACTTCTAAAATAGGTACATTTTTTTCTCTTTCAGAAGAGATTGCTTTGTACTGCTTATTGACTCCGTCGTCAGTGCCTAACAAAGATGAAAACAATGAATATTTTTTAAAAAGCTTTTTCTAGATACTATATTGTTGTAGCCTTTACTTTAGACAAGTTCAAGGTAGATTAATAGATGTTACTTCAATAATTCTGACACCTCCATACAGTTCAATCAGTATTATTATCCTAGAACCCAGGACAGCACCTGGTTTAGAAATTAAATCAACATTCAGATGACAGAATTATCTAATGCTCAAACTTAGGGAAATGAGAGGCATTAAATAAGATCAGTAACCAATCCTGAATCACCAACTGTTGTTAGGAAAAGAGTCAGTGGAAGATTCAAAGAGAAAACAGAGGTGGAAAGGGGGCAGAAGCAAAGAGATAAAGATGAGGGCAAGGACATTCAGACCTTGGAACTGAACTTTTGAATGTCAAAAGGACTGATAGACCCAAGTCAACAAATTCTGACATGTGCATCTCAATAAAGTCACCAGTGTAAAAAGCAAAGCCTGATATAACCCAAAGTTTTGGGAGGGGAATCATGACCAACAATTTAGAGAATGGAAGAGAGAAGAGGTAATGAGTGTGATGTGGGACTCCTCAGTAATGCTCTACTAGCTAAGCCAAGAGCATCCCTGGCCCCTCACTGCAGGACCCAGGAATGTGGCTAATAATTCCACCTGTTTTTCTCTATCTTCCAGATAACTTCATTATGCTGTAATTGAGATTTAAACATGAAGACAAATGCTAATTACTTACATGGGAGTTTGAAGACCATACTAACTGGCGAACAGGTCCAGGAGTAGTAATATACCCTATTGGCTTATAATCCTTTTCTACCTCAAAGAAGAAGACGGTTTGATCTTTACTCTAAGAAAAAGAGAAATACCCAAGAAATAAGGGGTTTTTAAAAAATCTATTCCATAGAGTACAGAGTAGCACTTTCTAGCTATAGTATATCCTCTATATAACTATACCCACAATAATCATATTTCCCAGATTATTCTGGGAAAATTCTTATTTCAAATATTTGCTTCATTTCCCCCATGAGAACATTTGACAAACCAAGTGTTCCAGGATGTGTTTCTGAAAGAATGATCACTATACCTTACCTATACATAGGTTAACTCAATACCTATACATAGGTTAACTCAAAAAATTCCACAAAGCATACGCTTACTTATTAATGCATTAAAAATGTACCAGGTTATTCTCCTCACTTATGGCAATTCTGTTTAAGAACATACCTATGTGATAAAATATTGGTTATACATAACACAGGATCATAACTCCCAGTTGAAAACTTCTATTCATTTAAAATAAGCATTAGAACTCAATTTATAAGAAAATTTTGAAATGTCATACACAGACTATACTAAAAGAATATGAACATAAAGAAACAAACTATGGGTTTTTCTCTAAAATGTACTTCAGCAAATAAGTTATCATCAAGTAGAAAGACAAATAAAATAAGTTTAACCATGAAAGCTCAATAGGAAACAAAAAGAACTCAACCACTTACCCCTGTAGCTAGAATTTCCCCATCACGTTCATAAGCCAAGGCAGTGACACGAGCAGTATGCGGTTTGAAAACCTGTTTCAAATTAATATCTGCATCAGAAATTTTCTTCCGTCCTGCAAAAATTGTGAGTCCTTTTGGATCATAAAGTTCAAGAATTCGAACCACCCCATCTTCGAATCCTGCAATAATCTGTGCTCCGGTGTAGCTCACCTTGGATAAAAATTAAATGCAACATATATGAAATTAGTTGATAAGAAAGTTGTACTATGTAACAGATAACTCTGTATTTTATTTAGCCAAGTAATTTAATATTGACTGCTCTTTGGTAAGTCCTTATACAACTTTCTGGTAACCTCCATCTATTCTAGTTCTTTATCACTGCTGCTGATGAGATGGGTAGACAATGGCAATTCAAACACTCAAGAAGCAAATGCTGGTGTAGTAGCTTGTCTACCATGTGCCAGGCACCTATCACCAGCAATTCAAGGGTGAGCATAAACAGTTTTTCCCTGGTTTCACAGAATTTATTGTCTAGGGGGAGGACAGACATTAATCATACAGATGAGTATAAGCTTATGAACAGAAATAAATGCTAAAAGAAAGACACAATCTCTGAGGGCTTATAACAAAGAAAGCTTACCTAGACCAAGGAAGAGATGGTGGAGCTGAGACCAGAAAGATGCCCAGAAATTAAGTTCAGGGAAATGGGAGAAGCATGCCTGGGAGAGGATATAGCTTGTGGAAAGGTCATGTGGCAGAAAAGCAGCTAAAGAGAGAGATAAGCAAGGCCCAGGTCACAAAGTGGCTTACATGTCACATTAAGGATAGTCTTCATCCCAAGAGCAGTGAAAAGCCATTGAAAGGTTTTTAGTTGGGGGTTTGGGTATGTTGTGTGCATGTGTATGCATGTGTGTGTCTGTGTGTATGTGTGTGTGTATAAAGGGTGACATGATCAGATTTGTTATTTTGGAAAAGCCATCTTAGCTTCATTGTGTGAAACAGAACTGAGATGGCCTAGATAGGATGCAGGGAGACCTTTGGCAAGACCTTTAAAGCAATGGCTGCCTTACTCCAGGAGAGTGATTGTGGTCACTTGGTCTAAGATGGTGTCATGGAGATGAAGGATATGGGCATAGTTTAGAGAAAGCTATAATGACCCTATTTGGTGATGACTGAATACAGGGGAGAAGGGCAGAGGGAGGTGTCAAGGATGACTGAGACATTTACTGAGATAGGAAACAGTGGAAGGGAGCCAAGTGTCTGCATGATTTGTTGTTGCTATTATTGTTTTGGAGGCCAGCAGATTATCATGAATCTAGTCTTGGACATGTTGGGTTTGAGGTCCCCTGGAGATCTCAAAATGAGGAAAGCACATAGCCTGCAGCTCAGAGAAGTCTGGGCTGGAGAAAAAAATCTAGCAGTGTCCCAATATATTAAATCTGCTGTCTTGGGAGGCATTCAGGAGAAAGGCAAGAGCCCTGATATTCTTTAGAGCAGAGTGATCATCACTAAGACCAGGCAGTTATGAGAGTCTTGGTAATAAGAAAAAACTGTATTCCATCCAACTCCAGTGGAATGTTGTTCATTCAATAAATATTTGCTATGTGTCTAAATGTACTATAGAGGTTTAAAGTAGAATAGAGTGTAATTGTCACCCATGAAGAACAGTCTGGTGGGAAAGAGACAATAAAGCAATTCATCTTAGTGCATTGTGTAAAGGTTCATAAAATTAGTATATACATAGTCCTTTAAAAAAAAATCACAGAGGAAGGAATGCCTAGCTCTACCTGAATGAAGGTAGGGTCACAAAGCGCTGTGCAGAGAGGATGTCTGACCTGAGCTGAGTCATAAAGATATGGAGTTTTCTAGAGAAGCAAAAGGGTCTAAAGATGAGGCATTTAATTCTAGCATGATATCCAATGATCAGTACTTGGATAGGAGGCTAAAAAAGGAAACATTCTATGGACATTGCACAGCCATCTGTATAAATGATTTAATTATATGGCTATAATTGAAATACTTCAGGTAAGAGTGTAAATGAAGCAGGATAAAGAGTCAGCCTGGTTTGGTAAGACAAACACTCTGTGGGTTTCTCCTTATTCTAACCTTTTCATTGTTCTGCCTCTAATCCCAGGCATGAGTTCTACTTCTGGTCTTGGTTCCATCCATTTCCACATTTATCTTGGTCCTGGAACAATTTCTCTTTGATTGCAACCCAAAACAGTAAGGATAAAACATCCCTCAAATATTTCCATGATATTTTAAAAACTTGGCTGCAAATTCTTTGGCATGTCCCCCATAAAGAGATGCCATTTAGGTCCCTCCCCTCCTTGAATCTGGGTGGGCTTTGTGACTGCCTCACTCGGGTGAGTCCAGTACAACTGAAATCCTAGGACTTCCAAGTCTCGTTCTAAAAGGCCCACAGCATCTGCCTGTTGATTGGAACACTAGGTCTTAGAGCCCTGAGCTGCCATTTAAGAAGTATGTGCCTACCCTGAGGCCACCATGCTGCGATGAAGCAGAAGCCCCATGAAGAAGCCATTAGGTAGGGTTAGGGTTAGGCCAGTCTTCAGCCCAGGTGCCAGACTGATGATAAGGAAGGCTTTACATGATTCCAGGCCCCAGACACAATGAAGCAGAGACAATCCACTGCTGTTTTCACCTGATTTCCCAATCCAGACAGCATACGAGCAAAATAAAAAGATTGCTGTTTTATGCCACTACATTTTGCAGTAGTTCGGTACATAGCAATAAATAACTAGGACAACTCCCTATCTGCCTAAATTTTTTTCCATAGGCCTTATTATCTAACATATCACATACATTACTTATTTTTCTTTAGTGTCCATTTCTGACTCCTCTCTCCCACTAAAGTGTAAGATGCATGTGGGCAGGTATTTTTGTCTTTCTGTTCATTGCTATATTCCCAGAAGCTAGACCAAAACCCAGCACATTGCAGGCAGGCTGGGAATATAAACAGAAGAAATGAAATCACAATCAGTTAGATGATAGATACACAAAATTCTGTTGAGTAATTATTTTATAACATGAAATGATTACTAACTTACAAGTGGCATAAAAATAGATTTTAATTAAAACAGGACCAAAACTACAAAAGCAAGGTCATATAATTTCTATCAAATTCTGAATGAGTGAATAAACTAAGTTAAAAGTTTTTTCTTCTCCAAAATCCAGAGTCATAAAATAGATTTCTAAGAAATAGCACTGATGTACCATATTTACCAATACATTCCAGCAGAAGTTTGTTATCATTAACTCACCAGTTGGGGTACCCAAGCAAGGGCAGTACCTCCCTGTTTGAATTTCATCTGAGCCAAAGGAGTTTTGCTAGCAAAATCATAGATTCGAACAGAGCCTACAGAAAGACAGTTTTAAAACAAACAAATTATATATACGTCGTCTTTTAAAATAACCTTGGCTCACTTAACATGTTAAGCATTATAACAAGAAATTTCATACATAAATAAATAATCTGTTTTCTTTAGTCAAATATTTGTTTTTGTTTTTTTAAAGATTTTATTTATTTATTTGACAGACAAAGATCACAAGTAGGCAGAGAGGCAGGCAGAGAGAGAGGAGGAAGCAGGCTCCCTCCTGAGCAGAGAGCCTGATGCGTGGCTCGATCCCAGGACCCTGAGATCATGATCCGAGCCGAGCCAAAGGCAAAGGCTTTAACCCACTGAGCCACCCAGGTGCCCCTCTTTAGTCAAATATTTACATGAATACCCTCAACCAGGTAATTTGCAATCATGGATAATAAAGCAAACAACTGATGATTGATTGATGGATTAATTTCACCTTGCATAACCCACAAAGATTCACCACGTATCAAGGAAGGAGGAAGGTGAAAAAAAAAAAAAAGGAAAGGCATGAATGTGGATAATACCAAAATGAATGGCATTTTTGTAACTTACCATATCCTTAATCTTTCACAATAACCAAGGCTTGTACTTTAGTTCCTCTCTCCTCCACAAAAACTCACTTCACTTGCATCAAGAGGCTTACCTTTTGGAAAAGTTCTCAAATGCTTTTTATCAAACACATATAAAATTTGGGGTGGAAAAAAAAAACAAGAAAGACCAGATGTATTTTCATTTGGAGTTCCTACTCACAATCCAAGGCAGTAGTGGCCATGAGGTAAGTGAGGGGAGAGACTGCCAAGGCTTCAACAGCTCCAGAATGGAAGGAGAAGAGGCAGTCTGGATCTTGAGTCTAATAATAAAAAGAAATCCCATTAGATCTTAAAGAAAAGTTAACATAAAATTAAGGTCAAATTTTTAAAAAATATATAAATAGAACCCTATAACACATGTGTGATTTTTTTCTGAATAGAAATTTTTAAAAGCATAATAGGTTGGGGTGCCTGGGCATCTCAGTCAGTTGAGCATCTGACCCTTAGTTTCTGCTCAGGTCATGATCTCAGGGTGGTGAGATCAAGTCCCATGTCAGGCTCCCTGCTCAGCAGGGAGTCTGCTTGAGATTCTCTCTCCCTCTCCCCTTGTCCTTCCCACCTCTAAAATAATAAATCTTTTTAAAAAACAAAAGCATAAAAGGCTAGAAAGAGTTCTGGACTTTGGAATTAGGAGAAACAGTACTGGCTTCGCACTTGAAAGCTTTCCATTTCCTCACCAGTAAAATGAGGTTATGGCAACTGTCCACCCATTTATCAGGGTAGCTATGAGAGATGCAGAAGATAATATAAATGAAAATACCATAAGTTTATGACAACTGTAAAGCACTGAGTAACATGAGGCACTATCATTGCCACTTTTCTAGTAAAGTTTGCTGAGATAGTTCATTTTTTTTAAGATTTCATTTATTTTTTATTTTTTTAATTTTTTTAAAATTTATTTGTCAGAGAGAGAGGGAGAGAGAGCGAGTGATCACAGGCAGAGTGGCAGGCAGAGGCAGAGGGAGAAGCAGGCTCCCCGCTGAGCAAGGAGCTCGATGTGGGACTCGATTCCAGGACGCTGGGATCATGACCTGAGCCGAAGGCAGCCGCTTAACCAACTGAGCCACCCAGGCGTCCCGAGATAGTTCATTTTTTAAATAAAATCAGAGAGAGAATAAATTCTCAGGACTAGGACATGTTGGACAAGTTTTTGATGGGAACAATGATCAATTATAGAGAAATATAAAGTATTTTTTAAAGAAGAATAACAGTTTTGTTATAAGAATTAGGGGGAAAAATAGACAACTTACAATATTTGAAAAACTAAGGTCAAGCTTCCATATGGCTCCATTGGCATCCTAAAAAATTAAATAACCAATAATAGTTCATCATTTTTAACTCTTATCAAATGAAAAGAATTTTCTTCTAGTTAAAAAACAAACAATATCAAAACCTTACATATGTTTTAAAGTGTGACTGAAATTTAACAAAAACAATTGCTATATATCTTAGAACACACAATAAAGGAAACATTTTCATAATACATATATAGTCAGTTTAATATAAGAATGCAAATTGGTTTTTGTGTATAAAATACAGGTTAACTAAATACCAAAATTCAGGTAGTCTTCATTGACTTATCAATAGTAGTCTTAATAGTAAAATGGACTTATAGTGACAATAAATTATGTTATGATTTTAATTTTTTTGTCTAGGTAACCTTAAAGAGCCAAGACAAAAGAACACAACTTACCTGAGCCAACCAAAAATTACTTCCAATCTCGTTCATTTTTATCATAGAGAAGAGTTTGACATTCTTGCCTACTTGAAGTTCATTAATGGGCTCGATCTCTAACAATCCAGTATCGTCAATAGAATCAGCAGTGTCTACTGTCTCAAAATCCCAGATCTTATAAAATAAGAAAATACTTTAATCAATGAGCAGTTTCTGGATTTATATTTTCTATATGAAGAGGCCCTGATTGATGGCAGAGGAGTAGGAGACCTTAGTTTCATCTGGTCCCAGGAATTCAGCTAGGTAGCTATCAAATCACTCTGAACATCTGTGAACTCAACTGGAGATCTAAAAAAAAGAATAGCTGCAACTTTACAAATAGAACAGTGACCATTTCCTGCAAGGTAGAAGGTGTGGAGAAGTGAATCCAAGGCAATATATGGGAGGACAGACCATGGGGTTGGGGGAGGAATCTTCCATAAGCCAGCTACCAGAAAGTGATAAAGCAGCACAGCACAAAATCAGAACTTTTAGAAGTCTGCTCCTGTGAGGGATGTCCCACCTAAAAAGTGATCAGGTGGTAAAACAGGCAGAATCTTAGCTGGGACAGTATGGTCTCAGAATCCCCAAGGTCACAGGAAGACCTGTGGGGCCTGAGAGCTGCAGAGCTCCTAGGCATTGGAGTGAGGAAGCCAGCTCCTATCAGTAAGCCCAGGAGAGGGCTCTCAGCTCAGGCCATAAACCATGAACTGTGGCACAGTCATTCCACTGCTCTCTGAATAGGAGTCCAACAAGTGGCAGAACCGGGGAGACTCCTCTTCCTCCCCGAGGAAGAGTGGCATGGGGGTGTGCCAAAGAGGTTGCAGGGTTTAGAAACTCAAAACAGGGTTGCATGCCTGAGGTTGAAATGCTCGATCAAAGGCTAAGTGAGCACAGAGTGTGGGTGGAGACCAAGGAGATGGGAGTGATGGACTGCTTTTCTCTGAGGGCTCACTGAGGAGTGGGGCCCCAAGCTCTAGGCTCTGGGGCTGGAGATTGTGAGACCACCATGTTCATTCTCATCCTCTAAAGCTGTGTGGAAAGTCTTCAGGAACAAAAGTCACATAGAGCAATCTTCAGGAGCTGCTTACTTAGCCTGGCCCCCTGCCATAGGCAGTGAAATTTAGCCTGGGGCAAAGACACCTGAGAATCAGCAAAACAGGCTCTTTCCCCAGAAGATCAGCAAGAACATCCAGTTAAGAACAAGTTCACTGATTGTAGGGAACTGCAAAATTCCAGTGCTAGGGGAAAATAGTCTATAGAATCCATGGGGTTTTTGCCCATGATTCTTTAGTTTTTCATTTTTAATTATTTTCTCTTTCCCCTTTCAACCAATTTCTTATTTTATCAACTCTTTTTAAAAAATCTTTTTAATTTTCATTTTTATAGTAACATTCTATCTTTTCACTGTATTTAATTTTTTTTTTAATTTATTTATTTGTCAGAGAGAGAGTGAGCAAGCACAGGCAGGCAGAGGGAGAAGCAGGCTCCCTGACGAGCAAGGAGCCCGATGTGGGACTCGATCCCAGGACGCTGGGATCATGACCTGAGCCGAAGGCAGCCGCTTAACCAACTGAGCCACCCAGGTGTCCCTTAATTTTATTTTTGTATACATATAATTTTATCTTTCTTTACATTTTGGGATGCAGTTTCTTCTAACCAACTAAAATACACCCTGAATCTAGTGTATAGTTCTGTTCTCTTCACCTGTCTGGTCATATTTTTTCTTCTTTTTTTTAATCTTTTTTTCTTTTTGTTAGTCTTTTTTAATTTTCATCTTTATAGTTACATTCCCACCTTTCAATGTATTATATATTTTTTCCTTTCTTTACAATTTTGAAATCTAGTTTCTTCTAATATACCAAAACACACCCAAAATCTGGTGTATGGCTCTGTTCTATTCACCAGCCTGATCATATTCTCTCTCCACCCCTACCCTGACCAACACCCCACCACCACCCAGTTCAGGTCTCTTCTGATTTGTTAAGTGTGTATTTCTCTGAGGTCATTGTTGCCCTTTAAGTATTTTGTTCTCTTGTTCATCTATTCTTCTATGGACAAAATGACAAGATGGAAAAACTCACCTCAAAAAAGAGAGCAAGAGGTATTACTGACTGCCAGGGACCTAATTTATATGGACATTAGTAAGATGTTGGAACTAGAGTTCAGAATAATTATTATAAACATACTGTCTGGGCCTGAAAAAAAAAAAAAAAAGGATAGAAGACACTAGAGAATCCCTTTCTGGTGAAATAAAAGAACTAAAATCTAATCAAGTTGAAATAAAAAAGGCTATTAATGAGATTTAATAAAAAATGGAAGCTCTAACTGTGAGGAAAACTGAGGCAGAAGAGAGAGTTAGTGATATAGAACATCAAAATGATGGAGAATAAAGCAGCTAAGAAAAAGATAAACAGCTACTGGATCATGAGGGAAGAATTTGAGAGACAAGTGATAACATAAAGTAAAACAATATTAAAATAGTTGGGCTCCCAGAAGAAGAAGAAATAGAGAGAGATAGAAGCAGAAGGTATATTAGATAATTATAATGGAGAACTTCCCTAATCTGGGGAAGGAATGAGGCATTCAAGTCCAGGAGGCTCAAAGAACCCCGCTCAAAAAAAAAAAAAAAAAATCAATAAAAATAGGTCAGCACTGGGGTGCCTGGGTGGCTCAGACATTAAGCATCTGCCCTCAACTCAGGTCATGATCCCAGGGTCCTGGAATCAAGCCCCGCACTGGGTTCCCTGCTCAGTGGGGAGGCCTCCTTCTCTCTCTCCCACTCCCCCTGCTTGTGTTCCCTCTCTTGCTGTCTCTCTGTCAAATAAATAAATAAAATCTTTTTTTAAAAATAGGTCAATACCGGGGTGCCTGGGTGGCTCAGCAGGTTAAGCCTCTGCCTTCGGCTCAGGTCGTGATCTCAGGGTCCTGGGATTGAGCCCCACGTCGGGCTCTCTGCTCATCAGGGAGCCTGCTTCCCCCTCTCTCTCTGCCTACCTCTCTGCCTACTTGTGATCTCTCTCTCTCTCTCTGTCAAATAAATAAATGGAATCTTTAAAAAAAATGGGTCAATACCTTGAAATATAATAGTAAAACTTGCACATCTCAGAGACAAAAAGAAAATCCTAAAAGCAGCTTGACACAAGAGGTCCATAACCTACAAAGGTAGAAATACTGGACTGGCAGCAGATCAATCCACAGAGCCCTGGAAGGCCAGAAAGGACTGGCATGATATATTCAGGGTGCTAAATGAGAAAAATATGCAGCCAAGAATATTTTATCCAGCCAGGATGTCATTCAAAATAGAAGAGATAAAAAGCTTCTAGGACAAACAAAAACTAAAAAAGAATTTGTGATCACTAAACCAGCCCTTCAAGAAATGTTAAAAGTTGTGGTGCCTGGGTGGCTCAGTGGGTTAAACCCTCTGCCTTCGGCTCAGGTCATGATCCCAGGGTCCTGGGATCGAGCCCCACATCGGGCTCTCTGCTCAGTGGGGAGCCTGCTTCCCACCACCCCCCGCCTGCCTCTCTGCCTACTTGTGATCTCTGTCAAATAAAAAAATAAAAATCTTAAAATTAAAAAAATATATATTAAAAGTGATCCTTTTAGTGAAGAGAGAGCCAAAAAGTGATACAGTTCAGAAAGGAACAGAGACAACATACAGAAACAGTGACTTTACAGGTAATACAATAGCACTAAAATCATACTCTGAATGTAAATGCACTAATTGCCCCCCAGTCAAAAGACACAGGGTATCAGACTGGATTAAAAAGCAAGCCCCAGGGATGCCTGGGTGGCTCAGTTGGTTAAGCGGCTGCCTTCGGCTCAGGTCATGATCCCGGCGTCCAGGGATCGAGTCCCACATCGGACTTCTTGCTCGGCGGGGAGCCTGCTTCTCCCTCTGCCTCTGCCTGCCACTCTGCCTACGCTCGCTCTCTCACTCCCTCTCTCTCTCTGACAAATAAATAAAAATTTTTAAAAAAGCAAGCCCCATTGATAAGCCATTTTGAAGACTCACTTTAGACCCAAAAACACCTCCAGATTTAAAGTGAAGGGGCAGAAAGAAAACCATTTTTCATGCTAATGGGCATCAAAAGAAACCTTGGATAGCAATCCTTATATCAGACAAATTAGATTTTAAATCAAAGACTGTAAAAAGAGATGAGGAAGGACACTATATCATAATTAAAGGGTCTATCCAACAAGAATATTTAACAATTGTAAATATTTATGCCCTTAACATGGGTACAGCCAATTATATAAGCAAATTACTAACAAAATCAAAGAAACACATCAATAATAATACAATAATAGTAGGGGACATTACACCCCACTCACTGCAATGGACAAATCATCTAAGTGGAAGATCAATAAGAAAACAAGGGCTTCGAATGATACACTGGACCAGATGGACTTCACCGGTATATTCAGAGCATTCCATCCTAAAGCAAGAGAATACACCTTCTTCTCAAGTACACATGGAACATTCTCCAGAACAGATCACATACTGGGTCACAAATCAGTTCTCAACTAGTACCAAAAGACTGGGATCATTCCCTGCATATTTACGGACCACGTGCTTTGAAACTGGAACTCAATCATAAGAGGAAATTTGCAAAAAGAAAAACAAACAAACAAACAAACAAAAAACCCTCATATACATAAAGGCAAAAGAGCATCCTACTAAAAAATGAATGGGTCAACCAGGAAATGAAAGAAGTATTTAGGGGCACCTGTGTGGCTCAGTCAGTTAGGCATGACCTGCCTTCAGCTCAGGTCATGGTCCCAGGATCCTGGGATCAAGCCCCACATTGGGCACCCTGCTCAGCAGGGAACCTGCTTCTCACTCTTCTCCCACTACTACTCTCTCTCTCACTACTTCTCTCTCTCTCTCTCACTACTTCTCTCTCTCTCTCTGACTACTCTCTCTCTCACTACTCTCTCTCACTACTCTCTATCTCACTACTCTCTCTCTCTACTTCTCTCTCTCATTCACTACTTCTATTTCTCTCTCTCACTACTCTCTCACTACTTCTCTTTCTCTCTCTCATTACTTCTCTCTCTCTCACTACTTCTCTCTCTCTCTCACTACTTCTCTCTCTCTCACTACTTCTCTCTCTTTCTCACTTCTCTCTCTCTCACTACTCTCTCACTACTCTCTCTCTCTCATTACTTCTCTCTCTCTCACTACTTCTCTCTCTCTCACTACTTCTCTCTCTCTCTCACTTCTCTCTCTCTCTCACTTCTCTCCCTCACTTCTCTCTCTCTCTCTCACTTCTCTCTCTCTCACTACTTCTCTCTCTCTCATTACTTCTCTCTCTCTCTCTCTCTCACTATTTCTCTCTCTCAGTATCTCTCTCTCTCTTTCTCTCAGTATTTCTCTCTCTCTTGGTATTTCTCTCTCTTCCTCTCAAATAAAATAAAAATCTAAAAGAAAAGTAATTTTAAAAATTCATGGAAACATATGAAAATGAAAATACAACTCTTCAAAGCCATTAGAATGCAGCAAAGGCAGTCCTTAGAGGGAAGCCATAGCAATACAAACCTTTCTCAAGAATTAAGTTCTCAAATATAAAACCTAACCTTACATCTAAAGGAGCTAGAGGAAGAACAGCAGATAAAGCCTAAACCCGGCAGAAGAGAATTAATAAAGATTAGAGCAGAAATCAATGAGATATAAACCAAAAGAACAGCAGAACAGATCAACAAAACTAAGAGCTGGTTCTCTGAAAGAATTAGTAAAACTTACAAATCCCTGGTCAGACTTACCAAAAATTAAAAAGAAAGGACCAAAATAAATAAAATCATGAATGAAAGAGGAAAGATTACAACCAACACTGAAGAAATACAATTATAAGAACATATTATGAGCAACCATATGCCAACAAATTAGGCAATCTGGAAGAAATGGATACATTCCTAGAGACATAAAACTATCAAAACTGAAACAGGAAAAAATAGAAAACCTGAACAGACCCACACCAGCAAGGAAATTGAAGCAGTAATCAAAAATCTCCCAACAAACAGGAGTCCAGGGTCAGATGGCTTCCCAGGGGAATTTTATCAAAAATTTAAAGAAGAATTAATACCTATTTTTCTGAAGCTGTTTGAAAAAAAAAAAAAGAAAGAAAGAAAGAAAAAAATGGAAGGAAAACTTCCAAACTCATTTGATGAGGCCACCATTACCTTAATCACAAAACCAGATAAAGACCCCACCAAAAGAGAATTACAGACCACTATCCCTGATGAAGATGGATGTCAAAATTCTCACCAAAATACTAGCTAATTGAGTCCAGCAGTACATTAAAAGGATTATTCGCCACAACCAAGTGGGATTTATACCTGGGCTGCAAGGGTGGTTCAATATCCATAAAGCAATCAATGTGATACACAACATTAATAAGACAAGAACAAGAACTATATGATCCCCTCAGTAGATGCAGATGAAGCATTTTGACAAAGTACACCTTCTTTTCTCTTTTAAAGGTTTTATTTATTTGTCAGAGCACAAGCAGAGGAGGGGTAGAGGAAGAGCAGTCTCCATGCTAAGCAAGGAGCCCAATGCAGGACTTGATCCCAAGACCCTGAGATCATGACCTGACCGAAAGGCAGATGCTTAACTGACTAAGACACCCAGGTGTCCCTACAGTATCCTTTCTTAAAACTCTTCAGTGTGTCATAGAAGGAGCATAACTCAATATCATAAAAGCTATATATAAAAAGCCTACAGCAAATATCATTCACAATGGGGAAAAACTTAGAGCTTTTCCCCTAAGATCAGGAACATGGCAGAGATGTCCACTATCACTACTGCTGTTACAGTACTAGAAGTCCAAACCTCGGCAATCAGACAATAAAAAGTAATAAAAAGCCACTAAATGGGCAAAGAAGTCATCAAATTTTCACTCTTTGCAGATGACATGATATTCTATGTAGAAAACCCAAAGACTCCACCACAAAATTGCTAGAACTCATACAGGAATTCAGCAAAGTGGCAGGATATAATCAATGTACAGAAATCAGTTGCATTTCTATACACTAACAATGAGACAGAAGAAAGAGAAAGTAAGGAGTCAATTCCATTTACAATTGCACCAAAAACCATAAGATACCTAATGAATAAATCTAACCAAAGAGGCAAAGAATCTGTACTCAAAAAACTATGGAACACTCATGAAAGAAATTGAGGAAAACACAAAGAAATGGAAAAATATTCCATGCTCATGGATTGGAAGAACAAATACTGTCAAATGTCTATGCTACCTACAGCAATCTACATTCAGTGCAATTACTATCAAAATACCATCAACATTTTTCACAGCAGTGGGACAAATAATCCTAAACGTTGTATGAAACCAGAAAAGACCCCAAATAGCCAAAGGAAAGTCGAAAAAAGAAAAAGCCAAAGCCAGTGGTATCACAATTCCAAACTTAAAACTCTATCACAAAGCTGTAATAATCAAGACAGTATGGTACTGGCACAAAAACAGACACATAAATCAGTGGAACAGACTAGAGAACCCAGAAATGAACCCTCAACTCTACAGCCAACTAATCTTCCATAAACCAGGAAAGAACATCCAGTGGAAAAAAAAAACAAAACAGTCTCTTCTTTGGGACGCCTGGGTGGCTCAATTGGTTAAGCGGCTGCCTTCGGCTCAGGTCATGATCCCAGCGTCCTGGGATCAAGTCCCACATCGGGCTCCTCTGCTCAGCAGGGAGTCTGCTTCTCCCTCTGTCCGCCACTCTGTCTGCCTGTGCTCGCTCGCTCGCGCTCTCTCCCTCTCTCTCTGACAAATAAATAAATTAAAAAAAAAACAGTCTCTTCAACAAATGGTGTTGAGAAAATTAGACAGCCACATGCAGAAGAATGAAACTGGATCATTTCCTTACACCATACACAAAAACAGACTCAAAATGGATGAAAGACCTAAATGTGAGATAGGAATCCTTCAAAATCCTTGGGGATAACACAGGAAGCAACCTCTTCGACCTTGGCCACGAAAACTTCTTGCTAGAAACATCACCAAAGGCAAGGGAAACAAAGGCAGAAATGAACTATTGAGACTTCATCAAGACCGAAAGCTTTTGCACAGCAAAGGAAACAGTCAACAAAACCAAAAGACAACTAACAGAATGGGAAAAGATATTTACAAATGCCTTATCAGATAAAAGGTTAGTATCCAAGATTTATAAAGAACTTATCAAACTCAACACCCAAAGAACTAATCGAATCAAGAAACGCGCAGAAGGCATGGACATTTCTCCAAAGAATACCTACAAATGGCCAATAGACACATGAAAAAATGTTCAACACCACTCAGAATTAGGAAAATACAAATCAAAACCATAATGAGATACCACCTCACAACAGTCAGAATGGCTAAAATTAACAAGTCAGGAAACAACAGATGTTGGCAAAGATGCTGAGAAAGGGGAACCCTCTTACACTGTTGGTAGGAAGGCAAGCTGGTGCAGCCACTCTCAAAAACAGCATGGAAGTTCCTCGAAAAGTTGAAAATAAGAGCTACCCTATAACCCAGCAATTGCACTACAGGGTATTTACCCCCAAAATACAAATGCAGTGATCTAAAGGAGCATCTGCACCCCAATGTTTATAGCATCAATGTCTACAATGTCCACATCAACATTCAAACTATGGAAGGAGCCCAGATGTCCACTGACAGATGAATGGATAAAGAAGATGTGGTGTATAATCACACCACACACACACATACACACACACATACACACACAATGGAATACTACTTAGCCATCAAAAAAAAGAAATCTTGCCATTTACAACAATGTGGTTGGAACTAGAGGGTGCTATGCTCAGCGAAATAAGTCAATCAGAGAAAGATCTCACTCATATGTGATCTCACTCATATGATCTCACTCATATGTGGAATTTAAGAAAAAAAACAGAGGATTATAGGGGAAAAGAAGAAAAAATAAAACAAGACAAAATCAGAGAGAGATAATCCATAAGAGACTCTTAATCATAGGAAACAACTTCAGGGTTGCTGGAGGGGAGGGGGTAAGAGGATGGGGGAGCTGGGTAATAGACATTGATGTGATGTATTGAACACTGGGTATAAAACTGGTGAATCACTGTTCTCTACCTCTGAAATTAATATTATATGTTAATTGAATTAAAAATTTTAAAAATTAAGAAAAAAGAAAGAAAAGGTCCTGATTTTATTTTTCCAAAAGTCATTTCTTCTTCTTCATGCAAATTAGCAAGTAGGTGTAATGGGAACACCAACCAAAATGTGATCCCTAGGATATTGCTTCCAACTGGAAAATAATAATAGTTTCCTCTGTATATATGGAGATTAGTGCGAAAATACAGCCTGAATAAGAATTCTAATTTGCCCAATGTAAACTTTATGTCAAGGTATTTGTCAGGTCTTTCTGGATATAAAGTGGCCCTAAGGAGTAAATGGTTCCATTATTCAGCAAGACACAATAATGAGCCCTGTTTTGATTTTACCAGTGACCCCCTGGAAAGGGGAAATAGGCCTTCTTAATGATTCAAGCACAATCTTCATTATAAGAGGAGAAAATGGATGTAGATGATCTCTTCACAGAAAATCGTTCTCATTATTGATTTAGACTATACCATTCAGGTAAAGATTATTGTCCTGGGACAGGAGAACAGAATGCTATGGAAAGCATGAGGGAACACAGATTCACCTCAGCAGACAGAGAGATTGAGAAGGACTTCTCTGTGAAGTACCAAAGCTACCCTGGATGAATCTATTGACACACCCCACCCTTTTAACCTAGACTCAATAACTCAGCCTTTGGGAAAGTATCTTTCAAAGAAATTTGGTGTTATCTCCTAGGCTATCCTTGTGGGGGAGAGGCCCAAGTCCTAGGTTAGAACTAACTCCTGGGAATGGGGTAGGTTTTTCCTAAAGGATTAGATGTAAGAGATTTACTGTGTAAAAGACTAAAGAAATTAGGGTGAAATTTTTTAAAGAAGCCAGTTTAGAAATTGGTGGTGTTCATGAAGGGACCCTCTGTGAAGTATTTGACTTCTTTTTTTTTTTTTTTTAAAGATTTTATTTATTTATTTATTTGACAAACAGAGATCACAAGTAGGCAGAGAGGCAGGCAGAGTGAAGGGGGGGAGGCAGGCCCCTCACCAAGCAGGGAGCCTGATGTGGGGCTCGATCCCAGGACGCCAGGATCATGACCCGAGCCGAAGGCATGGGGAGCCACCCAGGCGCCCCTTGACTTCTTTTCTCTTGAGGTTTCCTTGCGGTTGGTATTTTGACATTTTGGGGTGACATATATCTCAGAAGCATAGTGAATATACTATATGACAAACAAAAGGACATAAAAATTTCCCAGAACAATGAGTAAAATCTAACAAAATTAAATTTAATATGGTAAATGTAAAAATGTATACTTGGGTTCAAAAACCAATGGCAAGAAGATAAGAGCACAATAGGTATCATAGAATGACCAGACTATTTTCAAAAATATAGTTTTACTTCTCATAATAATGCTTCCTAAAGAACACCCTGAGAATACTACCACTCTCTTATGAAAGGCACCAGTAGGGATATGTACCAAGAGGACCACAAGGCAAATCAGCAGCCTCCAGCTTTGCCAGCAACAACTGGGTACATACACATGAGTGGGTGGGAGAAGAGGTAGGACAACAATCAGGAGCACTTAGATGCTGGAGCCATGTTCCAGCCTGGCCCACACTATAGACAGGATAGTGTCTCCAGTGAGGACAAGTGAGTTCACCAGTGTAAGGAGCAAGGAGAGGGGAGCTGCCATAGGCAAACCTCATCAGCTCACTTTTCAGTGTATTTCTAATTGGTAACCTCAGTCAAAAATAAGTGTTTGTATTTTTGTCCCTAGAAAATGGCCCATTCATACTGTGTGTTTTGAAAGGACATCAGTATCCACTATGTTCTGCTAAAATAGGTTTTCATTTTCTGAAACTACTATGTCAATGACAGAATCAAAATAACAAAAGGTCCCCTCATAAAATACACTCCAAAGATGCTGTAAATTAACTTTGACTAGAATTTAAATATTTACCACAAGGAAAACATTATCTAAAATACATTGGCCCTGGGAGTCAATGACCACTGATCTTTTTCATAAAGTGACCTTTGTGAGAAAGAAGAATCTGATCAAACTAACAGGGTGATCTGGAAAGCTTTGATGTGGGTGCTACTGACCTAGTGTCAAGAAAACTTACCCTAATACATCCATCCGCCCCAATGGTGATAACTTCGCCCTCATCCAGCATTATCTGGTTAATGGGACCCTGATGACAAGACTTCCTTGCAGCTCGACAGAGCTCAACCTTGATGAGGCCGCCTTCCCACAAGAGCATGTTGCCCCACTCTGATCCTGAGAGCACCTGGCAGGTATGCGGAAAGGAACAAATGTGCATTAAAAACATACATACATGGATATTTAGCTCTCTAAAGGCAGGTGAGAATTATTTTTATAGCTTATCTCTCTTAATTATGAAAGTTTTAAAAAGTATAGAAAAATAGGAAAATATAAATATGAAAATTCACCACTTTGGAAACAACTCATCACATTTGGACGTATTTCCTCCTAGCATTATGGGTAGTTTTACATCATTGTAATTAGGCTGTGCATTGCTAGTAATTTCTCAAATACATCAATAATAGCTTTCTTTGTACATCTCTTAAGGGCATAATCCAGGAGTAGAATTACTGGGTCAAAAAGTAGAGACGTGTTTAAACTCTTGACAGACAAGATTCTATTTTCTTTCTTCTGTTTTTTTTTATTTTTTTTTATTTCTTTTCAGTGTTCCAGAATTCATTGTTTATGCAGCACACCCAGTGCTCCATGCAATATGTGTCCTCCATAATACCCACCACCAGGCTCACCCAACTTCCCACCCCCCGCCCATAGTCCATAGTCTCTCATGGTTCATTTCCCCCTCTAATTTCCCCCAACTCCATTCTATTTTTTTTATTATGTTCAATTAGCCAGCATATAATACATCATTAGTTTTTGATGTAGTGTTCAACAATTCATTAGTTGGGTGTAATACCCAGTGCTCATCACACATGCCGTCCTTAATACCAATCACCCTATCCTCCCACCCCACTCCCTTCTGTAACCCTCAGCTTGTTTTCCAGAGTCTCTCATGGTTTGTCTCCCTCTCTGATTTCCCCCCATTCAGTTTTCTCTCCCTAGCCCTATGGTCCTTCACACTATTCCTTATGTTCCACATATGAGTGAAACCATATAATAATTATCTTTCTCTCCTTGACGTATTTCACTTAGCATAATACCCTCCAGTTCCATCCATGTCGATGCAAATGGAGGGTATTCATCCTTGCTGATGGCTGAGTAATATTCCATTGTAAATTCTAGTTTTTAAGAGTGATAATATTAAATGTTATAAGGTGTTTCAAAAATTGTGAGGCCATTACTGAACTCTGCAGATTATAGAATAATATCCAATTTCAAACAAGAATAATCATTTCAAACCAGCTCCTATTTATCCATTTTATCCAGCACTTCCCCAAGTGTGTACCACCAAACACTAGTTCTTAGGATGTTTAACTTGTATTAGATAATAAGTCATACTAATTAAGTATTGACTCTGTGCCAAGTGCTGTTTGAGAGTTTTATATATATTAAGTTATTTAATCCTAAAAACCCATATGAACTAGGTACATTTATTGGGGGTACCACATACAGTTATGCAGGTTGGTTATTTATTTTCCCAGAAAAGACAGGCCAATAGGAGCCCTAACAATTACTATTCCCATTTTACAAAGGAGAAAACTGAACAGAACAGTTAAGTGGCTTGCACAAAATACCCACAGCAGTCAGGATTTTAAACCAGGAAACTTCACTCAAAAGTTCCTGTCCTAACACTACTTCCAAAGACATATGCTTGGATAAACAAAATCAAACAAGTTTCTTTTCTCTAGGACTCTTTGGGGACTTTAACAAGAAGTGTTCACTAGAAATCACTGAGAGGAATTTGTCAATACGAAGAAATCTGACCAAGAAAGTCTTATTTTCACAGAGCTTCTGTGCAGACTAATGTTCCATGAAACACCCTTGGGAAGCTCAGATCGAGTTCTTGCCTGCCTGTTCCTCATCAGCTCCCCAGTTCCCTCTCACCTAGACTAACTTACTCAGTATTTTCTACCTCCCCAGTCCACTCATCTTATCCATTCTGCTTGTTTGACACCACCAAACCTCGGCTCACTTTCAATAGTCATTATTTAGACTTGCTTTCTTCTGTCCAGTAACAAAACCACCAGAAACCACCCATGCCTGGCCAGCCTTCCCTTCTGAAAGGTCATGCATGCTTAGCTTTCTTTTTCCATTTGTCCTGAAAAATGAAATGAAAGTGACATCTTCCTTGTTGGCTCATCCCCTTGACTCCAGATTTCCCTTCCCTCAATTCATTTGGCATTTTGTGGCCAGATTGATATAGGACTTCATTTGCAACTCTACTCTTCCAATGTGTGATAGTTCTGCTTGGCTATTAACCTACTTATACATAGGACCCAACTATACTTCTCAACCTAATTTCCCACTCTTTGCCAACATGAATGCTCTTTCCTGAGTAGCCTTCCAAATACTGGATACTATTCCTAACTCTAAACATTTCCTTTTGTGTCTCTCATTTAAAATGGCTTCTTTTCTCCTTTACATACAACGCAAACACTACTGAAACTTTTAAAGATATATCTTATGGCATGTTTTGCTTTTGGCTTTTTTTTGGTTTGTTTGTTTGGTTTTTTTTAAGATTTTATTTATCTATTTGAGAGAGAGCGCAGGGCAGAAGCAGAGGGAGAGGGAGATAATCTCCAGCAGACTCCCCATTGAGCACAGAGCCCTGCCTGAGGCTGGATCCCAGGCCCCTGAGATCATGCCATGAGCAAAAAACAAGAGTCAGATGCTTAACTGACTGAACCACACAGGCACCCCTTGTGGCCTGTTTTTAACAATCTCTATCTTACTTTAATTTCTTGCATTATTCAGAATTTGAAACTAAAATTATTTGTGATCATCTTATAGCTTTGGATATATATATATTTATTTAACTAGCATCCAAGGCTTTTGATTTCCTCCCATACAACATGATTCCAAATTGAGAATATCTACTAGGTAGATGACCAGTCCCTTTGGTTCTTCAAAGTAATATTTGTATGCTAGCATTTACTTTTAATGGAGATGTTCACAAATAATACTATATAACTCATCCTAATAGGAAGCCAAATACAATATTAATGGAGAACTGATCCTATAGCAATATGCCCACAAATTTTTACAAAAAGAAAAGAGAAAATAAACTAACAATGTTATAGAATAAACTACCAGATTAAAGTTGGCATGCATCTCTAGGTGCCACTGTGAAGTGGCTCAATATTCCTAAATAATAATCTGACAATGAAAGAAAAATCCACAAGACTGTATACAACCTTTGAGTCAGTAAGTCCTCTTGGAGCATCATGACAAAAGAGGAGGGACAGATAAACTTCATAAACACTGCAACTCCATGATGATGAATAACAATGTATCACTATGTTATTAAAATGCTTGCATACTTTATATATGCATGTATAATATTTAGTAAACAAAACCAAGAAAGGATATTTACATATGGATTATGACAATTCCCTAGAACTATGTTAATTAAAACTGATAATCTGAAGAGCCAAAATTAAATGTTCATTATATTTACAATGATAGTGTCCATCATTAATAACATTGGCAGGGCTTTTTAGAATGTCTAATGGGCTTTCATATATTTTCATTTTGAAAACATGATTTTATTATTGTAGAATAGTGGCTGTACTCACCTTCCCATCTGGGAGCTGCATGTAACCTTCTATATCAGTAGTGGCTGTTTTGCCAAATCGACCCAATGAGCCCTGAAGCTTGAGACCAGTGAATGTTAGAGCCATTTCCCAGAACCTACAAACAAGAAAGAGACTGAATGTACCTCAAAGAGGCTTTATCTATGTTTATTCTCCCCAAGCATTTGCATGTTTCAGAGTCACATATATTATTTCATTTGCTCATTCATTAACTAATATGTATTAAGTATCAACTACCTGTCAAAGTTCTAGGCAATATAAATTCAGAATTGAGCAAAATAGACAAATTCCCTGCCTCTGTGGATATTTTATCTTAGAGTCCTGCTATTGTATACAGCTGACCCTAGCCAAGTTTGACTATTTTAATTTAGATTTAACGTAATTAACACTAAACCAAATTTAAAACTCCATGTTTCAGTCAGACTAGCCAGTTTCAAATACTCAATAGCAAAAATGTAGCTAGTGTCTATTAGACTGGACAACATAGAACATTTCCATCTTGGCAGAAAGTTGTTCTACTGAATAATACCATTTTAGAAGATGCAAAAGTTTTCAAAAAATTTCTGATTTACTTGTGTAGTTTAAGAGTCATTTCTTAATAACACTGTGCTCTCATTCTCTGATGTATAAAATGAGACTACTAATAGCACCTACCTCATAAACTTGTTGAAAAACTCTTAAAACAGTGGCTTATACATAAAAGCAATGAATAAATGTTGGTTATTACTAACATTTCTTATTAATAGTCTAAGCAAGTAAACAGATGATGAAGAACATATAGAAAAAGAATCTGGCCTGACAACTAGATATAAAATAGATAATGGATGGTATCAACAAGCCAATAATATGAAGCCAAAAACTTAAATAACCAACATCCTTCTCCATGGCTATGACCGGTCCCCTCATCATACATTTCCATATACTCTGTTTCTTCTATAGCACTTCACAAAATTATTTGATTTCTCTCTCCAAAGATACAATGCAAAGAAAATATGCATTCTACTAAATGATGGGAAAATGTAAAGAGAAATGTTTAGCCTATAGCTAGCAGATTACTTGAGAATTCCCCCAAATTTCCATCTTAAAATCTGTTCAATTAATCTATATCTCTAATGAATAAATAAGAAGAGAGCCAGGTTTAAATTGGAATAAAACTTAGGATAAGTTTTATTTATCCTATTCCACAACTATTCCACTAATCCTATTCCACTATTCCACAACTTAGGATAAAAATGTTTTTCTTGAAAAGGACACTGGAAATCTAGTTATGAGCAGCTTGAAGGTGGTGATAGAAGGTTGTTAAATAAATGCATAAGACAGGGTAGAATTAAGACAGAAAAAGACAAAATCATTCCATCCTGGAAAAGAGAGCAGAGTATGAAAGAGTGAAAAGGACATGGGGTTTAGAACCAGAGCCCTGAGATCAAGAGTAGGCTCTGTTAAAATTTAGTACCGAGGGTCCTGTGTTAGGATGTCAAAATGACTTAGCCATCATACAATATTGCTACCACAGGGACACCTGGGTGGCTCAGTGGGTTAAGCCTCTGCCTTGGGCTCAGGTCATGATCTCAGCATCCTGGGATCGAGCCCTGCATCAGGCTCTCTGCTCAGCTTAGGAGCCTGCTTCCCTCTCTCTCTCTGCCTGCCTCTCTGCCTACTTGTGATCTCTCTCTCTGTGTCAAATAAATAAATAAAATTTTAAAAAAACCAATATTGCTCCCACAGATTTAAAAGTGGATCTGAGAACTCAATATGCCATGTTAGTAAGCATTATACAAATTCTTTTAGGTGGTAAAGCCTGTAAGAAGGCAGCAGGCTAAATTCTTTTTAGCTATACTGGTTTCAGTCATAAAAGCCCCATATCCAATTAGAAACGCAGCACTACAGTTAGTTTTGAAGAGAACACATTTAAAAATTATCCTAATGTTAACATCAGCACAAATGTCTCCAGCTGGCTGATCCTCTCAGACAATATCCTTAATGATAATCTACCAGCTCCTGTACCAGTCACACAACCTACTTGATGTGGCCTGATCCCGATGTAGTAAGCTGTTCATCATCTTCAGGATTGAAAGTAACCTTAAAAACTTCCTGGGAAAAAGCTTTTGTCCTCAGTATGGGCTGTTCTTCTTTCCAATTCCAGATGGTAAGTGTGTAATCAGGGCTGCTGCCAACAGAGGCTAGCAAGGTACCACTGTTGTCAAAATCCACATAAGCATAGCCCAGCTCAGTCCCATCTGAAAGGATGAATGAGAGTCTAATGAACAAAGGCAACGTTTATTTCATTTTCAAAAGCATATTACTTAAAAGAAAAAAGGAGGGAAAGAGAGCAAGTGAGCACCCTTGGTGATAAGTATTGATGAAAGAATGCCAAGAATTCCCAAAGAAAGGATCCAAAATCATGCATCACCCTTGGCTTTAGAATGAATTACATAACAGGAGGGAAAGTGAAGAAATCCTAGTCACATTTTGCATGAGAACAACTCCCTTTTATGAAGTGGGGGAGGGGGTACAAAATAATGTTAGATGGCAGAAAGAGATCAATCTGTAATTAGAAATTTGCCACTGAAAAATTCATCAAATAAAAACGGAGGACTTCAGATTTCTGGTTATGCATGTAAGGAGCTTGAAAGTCACCATTTTATCCTAATAACAAATAAAAATCTGAACACAGTAAAAAATCAACAATTCTTTGTGGATTCATAAGTGAGGGAAGGACATGGCTGCTCCCAGAACAGGAGAGACTGGTGGGAGAGATGCATTTGCAACTTACCACGGCAGGAACATCCAAACAGCAGAGAGAATCAGTGTCAGGGTAATACAACCTTAAGTTTTAACTAAAGAATTGCTGGGGGCTCAGTGTGGACAAGTCTGAGAATTAAAAACTCCAGGAGGACCCAGTCATAGGTGGGCCCCAACAAATTGTGAGATCTATTCCCAGGAGCTTGACCAGGATCCCACAGTAAATACGAGAAAAACACCTCCAGCTTTCAGCAGGGAGAGAGAGAAAAGGAACCATTTTGAAACATACCAGAACACTCCATTCTTCTTAATAAAGCCTGTCCTCAGGAGAAACTAATTAACCAGAGCCTAACTAACCTGGGGAAGGAACTCTAACCCCCTCTAATTGATGTGGTTTTGGAATACAGGTGAGGTTCGGTGGGTGGTGTCCAGAGCCGATGACAAAGAATTGTTGAGATGTCTTTGGTGCAAAATGGTGCTTTTATTAAAGCACAGAACGGGACCCATGGGCCAAAAATGCTGTTGCACCAGCATTGTGAAGGATGGCTGATTATATACAACGGGGCTCAGGGAGTAAGGAAAAGGGAGGTTTTCAAAAGAACTTTCATATGCTAAAGAAAACCTACAAGATACCAGAGGCTTTGCCATTGTCAAATTACCGTTGTTTTTCCTTCTAGTAGAAATCAACATTAAGATAGTTGGGAGCTTCCTGGAGGAACATACACTCTGCTGCTTCAATAGCTGCAGGTTATAAGGTCATTTAATTGTACCTACATTTCCTTCTGGAAACTAGGTTATTGATAGAAATGCTTTGTTCTTGTAGATTGCCAAGGCATTTGTAAACAGAGAGAAACTCATGTCTTGCAGGATTGTGCTTTCTGTAAGTTAACTATTTGTTTTTCCTTTCCTTAGCTTTAAGGCAGCCAGGGATGTCTAAGGAATGTCACATATATCCCATGGCGCGGGGAGGGGGGGGATTTGTGGGGTATAAGCTTCTGTTTTGTCCTCGGCTTGCCTTCTGTTACCTCATCATAAGCATCCTTTCCCACCAAAGGGGGAGAAAACAACTCAGAAACATTTGTGAAGTTCAGTTCAGAGGAAGAGGCTCACTAAAAATTTGAGACCTAATCAGAGAACTAAAGAGCACTTCCCTTCCTCCCACACCTTACCACCAAGTTATAAAAGGCCTATTTACAGCAATTATTTGTCCCAACTACACCATGTGTGACTATCAAGAAAAAATTACAAAGAAACAGAACAAGCATCGGAACCCGATATGGCACAGATGTTGGAATTATCAGACTGGGAATTTAAAAGAACTATGATTAATATGCTAAGGGCTCTAATGAGTAAAGTAGACAATATGCAAGAACCAATGGGCAATGTAAGCAGAGAAATGGAAATCTTAAGAAGATACCAAAAGGAAATGGTAGAGATAAAAAACATAACAGAAATGAAAAATGTCTTTGGTGGGCTCCTTAATAAATTGGACACAGCTGAGGAAATAATCTCTGAACTACAGAACAGATCAAGAGAATCTTCTGGAAACTGAAGAGCAAAGAGAACAAAGACTGATAAAAATGGAAAAGAATATCTAAGAACTATGGAACAACTAAAAACATGTAATGTATGTAGAAGGCGAAGAAAAAGAGAAAGGACCAGAAGAAATATTTGAAAAAGTAATGACTGAGAATTTCCCGCAAATTACTATCAGACACCAAACCACAGATCCAGGAAGCTCAGAGAATACCGACTAGAATAATGCCAGAAAATGAAGATAAAGAACTCCTTTAAAAAAGCCAAAGGGGAGAAAGACCTTACTATAAAAGAATGAAGAATTATATCCAACTTCTCAGAAACTATACAAGCAAGAAGAATGGACTGAAATATTTAAAGGAAAGGAAGGAAAAAACCCCACCAACCTAGAATTCTGTACCCTGTGCAGTTATTCTTCAAAAGTGACAGATAAAGACTTTCTCAGACAAACAGTGAAGGGATTTGTTGCCAGGAGACCTGCTTTGCCTGAAATGTTAAAAAGAAGTTTTCTAAACAGAAGGCAAATAACATAGGTCAGAAACTCAGATATACATAAAGAGATACTTAATACTTTATACTTTTATACATAAAGTATAAATACTTTATACTTTATACATAAAGAGACACTTACGAAGGAGTAAGTGAAAGTACAATAAAAAACTTTTGATGTTCTTAATTTACATAACAAATAACAGTTTGTTCAAGAAAAGAAAACTACAAAACGGTATCTTTAATGAACATTGATGTAAAAATCCTCAACAAAATATTAGCAACTTGAATCTAACAATGTATAAAAACAATTGGATTATTATTTGTGGATATCAAAAAACTGATTTTAAAGTTCATACAGACAGGCAAAAGACCCAGAATAGTCAACATAATATTAAGTGAAAAGAACAAAGTTGGACTGATAATACCTGACTTCAAAAATTCCTATAAAACTACAGTAATCAAGGCAGTGTGACATTGGGGAAAGAGTAAATCAACGCAACAGAAAAGAAAACCCAAATATAGACCAACAGAAATACAGTCAATTGATTTTTGAAAGAAGGCAATATAACAGATCAAAGACAGTCCCTTCAACAAATGGCACTGGAATAGCGGGACATCCATGAGCAACAAATAAACAAGCAAAAAATAAAATAATGTAAATATAGACCTTACACCTTTCACAAAAAATTTATTCAAAATGGATCATCGGTCTAAATATAAAATGTAAAAACGTAAAACTCCTAGAAGATAATGTAGAAGAAAACCTAGATGACCTCAGGTGTTGGTGATGCCTTTTTAGATTTCACACCAAAGACAGACAGGATCCATGAAAGCAATCACTGATAAGCCAAACTTCATTAAAATGAAGAGTTCCTCTGAGAAGGGCAATATCAAGAAAATGACATAACAAGCCACAGACTGGGAGAAAATATTTGCAAAAGGCATATGTGATAAAGGACTGTTCCCCAAAACATACAAAGAACTCTTAACGCTCAATAAGGAGAAATTAACTTGATTACAAAATGGGCCAAACACCTTAACAGCCTCACCACAAATATGCAGATAACACATAAACATATAAAAAGACGCTCCACATCCCGTCATCAGGGAAACACAAATTTAAAAAAAAAAAACGGAGCTACCACTAATACACCTATTTAGAATGGCCAAAATCCAAATCATTGACAACACTGAACGCTGGCGAGGACGCGGAGCAGCGGGAACTCTCCCTCAGCGCTGGTGGGAATGCAGAGCGCTGCGGCCACCTTGGAAGACAGTTTGGCAGCTTATTACAAAACTAAGCAGACCCTTACCATAGGCTCCAGTAATTGTCTCTTTGGTATATACCCAAAGTAGTTGAAAATGTATGTTCACACAAAAGCCTGTACTCAGATGTTTATTGCAGTTTTATTTATAATTGCCAAGATTTGGAAACAACTAAGATGCCCTCAATATGCAAATAAACAAACAGTGGTACTTCCAGACAATGGAATACTATTCAGCACTAAAAAGAAATTGGCGATCAAGCCATGAAAAGACAGGGAGGAAACTTCAATTCATATTAAGGGAAAGAAGCCTATCTGTATGATTCCAACTATATGACATTCTGGAAAAGGCAAAACTGTGGGGACAATAAAAAGATCAGTGGTTGCCAGTGGGACAGTCATGAATAGGCAGAGCATAGAGGATTCTTAGGTCAGTGAAAATACACTGTAGGAGATTATAAGGATGGATATACATCATTAGACATTTGTCTAAACCCATAGAATACAACACCAAGAGTAAACCCCAGGGGACACTGTGGACTCTGGGTGACTATAATGCACTAACAGAGACTAGTCTCAGTAAAAATGTACCCGGTAAGTGATTTTAATAATGGGGAATGTTATACATATGTGGGGGAAGAGGGCTATGGGATATCTCTGAACCTTCCTCTCAATTTTATTGCAAATCTTGAACTGCTCTGAAAAGTAGTCCATTTAAAAAACTAACCACTAAAAGTAATTATATGGAGAACAAAATTTATAACAGAACTGTGGTGATTAATTTCATTTGTGGTTATTTTAATCCAGGTGGACCTTATTCAATCAGATGAAAGTCCTTAAAAGCAAAACTGAGATCTCCCTGAGGAAGATGAAATTTTACCTGAACATGTAGCATCAACCCAGCCAAGAATGTCTAGCCTAGGGGTGACTGAGTGGCTGTCAGTTAAACAGCTGTCTTCAGCTCAGATCATTCATTCCAGAGTACTGGGATCAAGCCCCACATCGGGCTCCCTGCTTGGCAAGAAGCCTGCTTCTCCCTCTCCTGCTCATGCTCGCTCTCTCTCTCTCTCTGTCAAATAAATAAAATCTTAAAAAAAAAAAAAAAGATGTCCAGCCTACCAGCCTGCCTTACAACCTTCAGACCTGCCAGCCCCCACAAGTGCATTAGACAATTCCTTTAAATAAAGTGTCTCTGGAAGACCCTGAATGTTGTTAACCTTGAACATGGAATATTTTAGAGGATGCACTGAGCTCACCTTGAAGGATTCTGTAGGGCTTCAAAGAAGGATACTCATAGATGATAATCTTTGGAAAAACTCCTTTCTCAGCTACTGTGAAGTAAGTTTTATCAGGATGTACCTATAAAGAGTAAAATCTCAAATAGTAAAAGGGGGAATTTTCTTATAGTCCTATTAAAGTAGTATTTAGCATATGTGATTTTATAATTTATTAGGATCCCCTTCAATAGAAAACTAAAAAATGGGCATCTGATAAGTATGTGGTGATGGATGTGATTTAAGATGAAACCTAGGGCGCCTGGGTGGCTCAGTAGGTTAAAGCCTTTGCCTTCAGCTCATGTCATGATCCCAGGGTCCTGAGATCGATCGGGATCTCTGCTCAGCAGGGAGCCTGCTTCCCCCTCTCTCTCTCTGCCTGCCTCTCTGCCCACTTGTGATCTCTGTCAAGTAAATAGATAAAATCTTTAAAAATAAATAAATAAATAAAATGAAACCTAAGGGAATGCTCATTTTAAGTTTTACTTTTGTTAATAGAGCCATCTCTACCCCTACAATTTTTTTAATTGCCATCAGAAGAACTAGAACAATGGTTCTCAATCATTAGCACACATCAGAACCACAGGAGGGCTTATTAAGGCACAGAGGGCAAGCCCTACCACCAGAGTTTCTGGTTCAGTGTATCAGGGCTGGGCCCCCAAAATTTGCATTTCTATCACTAACAAGTTGCAGGTGATGTTGCTGCTGCCAGCCCTGGGACCACTCTTTGAGAACAACTAAGTTCAATGAATCCATATATAAATCAGACTAGCTTTTTGTACAGAAAAATCCATGTTTCTAGAGTAGGTTACAGCTCAGTTTTTAAAAATGCACCTTGGACATATTCACTGCAAATGTCTATAAACTTACTAGAAGTGAGAAAGATATAATATTTCCAAGCCAGACGTAGAGGAAAATAGAGTAAATATGCCCCAGGTAAACTATTTGTGTCAGCCTTTCAAAGGATAGCAATATAAATCTTACAGAATTATATGATTATTCCTGGTATTTTTGCTCATTGGTAAGCCAATGTGCAGGAAAAGTAAATGGATATTTTAAAAACAAAAATAGGCTCGTACAAAAATCAACTATTTAAGACACATATTGTGCTTTGTAAAATTCTATTTTCAGTTACCATTTTGCAACTCCTGATTTCAAGCCTGTGGAAGAGGAGCTTTCCTCAGAGGATGTAGGTTGCACCGTAGGTTTTGGTACCCAAGATAACACTGTAGCTTTTCTTCTCCTCACCCATGGGGTCATAAGACCTATAATAAGGTCTTCCTGCTGACACTTCTTCCATTCGAGTAAACACCCATCACTTCAGCCCAAAACAAGGCTAAGGTTTAAAGGATACACACTCAGTGAGAGAAGAACCCTATTGCGTGCTTACTATGTGTCCCAGACACTGTGTGCGTTTTATGTGAATTAATTCCCTTAAATTTTACATCAACCTTGTGAGTTTGGCTACCAATATCATTCCCACCATTTTGATGAGGAAATAGGGTCAGCGAGGCTAACTTGAAGTCATACAGCTGGCAAATGTCAGAGGTAGAATTCAAGCCAGGTGTTGGAAGCCAAGAAGAAAGTGGAACTAAAAAATTGGAGTTACGAAGGACTTAGGGGGGAAGCAGATTACAACTACATCTTTCTAGATGCCCATTTACAGAACAATACTGGGTAGGATATGTGGTCACAGAAATCTGAAAGGGAATTCAGGCAAATCTTTTACCCCTCCAGGTCTGGCCTATAGTAAGTGAAAAAGTTGCGGCCCTCAGATGAGAAACTCTGTGGGGTTGGGCTTGGTGTTTTATTTTTAGTGGAGACCTGGAATTAATGAGTTATTTACTTTATATTCAACATACAGATTCACCCTATCTTTTCTGAAAGATAGTTGATATGTCCCCAGAACCCACTTCTCACAGGTTTCTCACTGCTTTGCAAGAGCACTTCTCATCCACAAATGGTTAACTGTTTCAGGGGAAAATGGAGGGATGAGGACAGCTGAGGAAAAGGCCCCTGCCACTATCCAGGCTCTGATAGCCCCAGCACACATGGACATCCAACTGCCCAGAGTCCAGGAGGATAATAAGGACTGCCATTCTTGACCACAGAACACCTCACCTACTGACCTCAGACCAAATTATTGTACAACAAAATAGAAATTTCAAAACTACATAAGGGGAGGAAAAAAGAAGTGCTAGTTACCTGTTTCTCAGCATTCTGCAGGTGATGCGGACCTCAGGGTACATGACACCTCAGGGTGGCCCCTGACTTCCCTCCATAGAACTCAGGACCCTCAAGTTAGGCCTGTGAATATTCGCACACAGCTGGTGCCGTGGTATCACGTACTTGCATGGATCTAGATTTTTGGTTTTTTGCTTTTTAATATGAGTCTTGTCTCTTTAGTTGGATTTTAAACTCTTTGAATTCAGAGAGGTCATGAACCTTTTGTCATTTAAATACCTGCATATTCTGAGTACTGTTGGACACACAATATAATAAATTCTTGTTGGGGTGCCTGGGTGGTTCGGTCGGTTGAGCATCTGACTTTGGCTCAGGTCATGATCTCAGAGCTCTGGGGTTCTAGGATTGAGCCCCACATCAGACTCCACACTTAGTGGGGAGTCTGCTTGTCCCTCTCCCCACCCCGCCACCTTCCTCCCCCACTTCTGTTCTCTCTCTCTCTCAAATCAATAAAATCTTAAAACAATAATCCTAATTAGTTCATTAATTAATTCTTGCTGGGGGCAGGGACTTTACCATGCACACATGCTATGTACAGATCAATGATCAAGAAAGAAAGAATCATGAGACTCTCCTCACTCTTCCCTCTCACCAGGTCCTGTTTCGATAGCCACTCCAAGTTCTACTTGTGGATCTCGGGTTTTCTTTACCTTCTGCATTCCCATTCATGTCCCTGCTTCACTTCTCAGAGCAAGAATCGTCAAAACCTCTCCACTCACCTCCCTTTCTAAATACCCTACCAGGTCCCATCTAATTTAATCAAAAGTATTTCCCACTACCCCCTGCTAGCTTGGCCCAGTCTCTCCGTTGGATCTGCACCAGGCTTTCTGTGGGAAGCCCTCCACCTCTGCAGGGCGTGGTGATGTGGGCCCTGCACCTCGCAGTTCTGTCTGGGCTGCTCACACCTGGCAGGCAGGGCGAGAGCAGGGCAGACTTCTATTTAGACCATGATCCTTCTAAAAAACTCTGAGCATCTACTATGGAAGTGCTGCTTGTATGTGCCCCAAATCCTGTGTGTTTCTCCTCTTTTCCCTGTCTCACACAGCCTACTCTGAACAGGGGCCCCTCTCATGACTAAAGGCACCAAGAAGTGTTTCTCGGGTTGTTATTGGTGAGAGCAGATCTAAGGACACCTACTTCTAAGGATGACAGAATAGAAAAACAGTCAAGGGGAAAACTCAGGTATGGGGCCAAGTGCTATAGAGAGCTCAAGTAAAAGACAGCTAAAAAGTTATTCTTCGGATTTGGCTACTCAGCGGGCCATTGGTCACTTTAGGAAAGGCAATTTCAGTGAGGTGGGAGGGGAAAAGACAAACTTGGCTATGAAGGGAAAAGCCAGCAAGTAAAGAGAAGGCATGGTTGGTTTGGAAGTGCTTTTATGAAGACATAAGTTGGTTTTATGAAAACCAGTTGGTTTAGTGTGCTTTTATGCTGAGGATGAAAAGGAGAGGCCAAAGATATAAGAAAGGTGGTGACTGATGGAGACAGCACCTGAGGAGGAAGACACAGCCTCCAAACCACATGCAAATCTTTTTGTCAACTGCTCAACAATTACCGAGTGTACAACGTATACTTGATCTCCTAAGGTTTGATTTTATACCTACATCTTATCTGGCACGTATCTCTATTTACGATTTGAATTATCATTTGTGCTATTCATCTGAGTATTTTTGCAGAATGGGAACAAAGTGTTCATTATGAAAAAGCTGCAGGACTGTTGGAAGCCACTTAACCTCTATCAGCTCCAATTTCCTTATCTGCAAAATGAGATGATGGTATCATTAACATAATGTTATAGTACTGCACAGAGACCATGTCAGTGAATGGAGTGGCTGTAATCGTCGAATTGAAAATGCCTTAATCCCGCAATACTGCCTATGGTATTGGCACCCAACAGCTGGGTTGGTCCAAGAAGAAACAGATACAAAAAGATAGATTTTTTTTTTCCAAAGTCACCAACAGCATACCCCAATGACACCAATTCCTCTACCACTGCTACTTCGCAGGTACATCTGTTCCTTGGTTTTCAAATTCAGAAAGATCAGCTGGTTCCCAGCTATGTAGATCACAGTATTGCTGTCCAGAAGTTGTAGGTTGGCCCGCTTTCTGCAGTCATAGCCAAAGGAATGACTGAGGAAAAGTTGTTAAGGAAAAGGAGTGTAACAAAGTAAGCATCCTAGAGACAGGAAACATAATGAAATAAATGTATTTTTAAAAGCTGTGCCATTAGGCAAAGGGTCGGTGTTGAAGTAGTTGAATTATACTTTGAAACTCAGTTTTTATTTATTACCAATGCAACTTTGTTTTTCAATGAAGTGAAAATTCTTATACTCTGATTTAGTCGATATTTGAATTTTCGCAGGGAGATCCTGAAAGCAGATTCATTTTATAAAAGAAAAGTATTATATAGGCCTCTTCCTTGAATTTGAAAGGCGAGATGTTTACAATTCTGACAGAATGTTTTGGAATTCTGACAAACCAGTGATAATGTGACTAATATAATAAATCCACATAAATGTAATTGAAATTTAATTCACATGAGCAAATTATGAAAATGAACTAAATAATATTTAGTATATAAGTATGTATAATCAATATGCTAACATTTCCTGAGCTCATTAGTATGTATAGGTGTGTAGATGAGTGTGTGTGTGTGTACACATTTATCCTATAGAGTAAATCCGAACTAATCCAAAATAGAGCTTAAAATAACCTAAGTTTTATAAAACATCTTTTAAACGTACATTGTTACTACATTCAAGTTCAAATTAATATAACCCAAGATACAAATGTATTAAGTAAATGAGACTAATTTACAAAAAAATGTAGTTTGCAAAAGAAACATAATGCATAGTGAAACTTAAGTAGATGGATTCATATTTTCTAAGAACTCACTGGTGAACACAGAAGCTAAAGGATCATTGGAGAAATCTTTATATTTTGAGCCCTTCTTTAAAAAAAAATTCTGATTTTAGGAGGTTACCCTTATTTGTAAGTGAATATTTTTAGGGAAAGAAACTGTAGAATTTTTAACAAGAGTATCTATAATTGTAAAAAAGAGGAATTCTTAATGCAATTTGAATTGTGAAGTATATACAAATTACAACTAACTATATGTAACTATACCTAGCTCATTGCCTAAGAATTAAATTGAAAAAGAGAACATTTCAGAGCTTTTGATCTGTTCAAGAAAACTGAATTTTATCAATTTAATAAAGTCAAACACCTAAAATTGAATCTTATATAAAGAGCAAGTGAATGTGTGATCCAAAGATCTTGTTGAAGCTATTCAGTCCTCATGGATACTATCTGAGGCCTCCTTACAAATAAGAGTGGGAACCACAGGCTCTTTATCTTCATAGAGCCTGGTATGGGGCAGGAGGCTTCACTTACCCGCCTTTTCCCTTTCCCCAAACAGCTATTTTCTCCTTTCCTTCCTTCTCTCCCTTCTCTGTTCCCAGGTACCAGTGTAACACTTTGGAGGGCTTAAAGCTATGTCTATAGCCATGAGAGTAGAAGTAAGCTACCATCTCTTCACTGACATGGATGGCAGCTGGGAATCAGACATGTGATCATTTATCTGATATTATCATCCCTAATTTCGGGGTCGGGGGGAGACTCCCTTTTACTTGCTGCTGCTCTCCAATGCAGAACGGGTAAGATTGTTACTTCCCAAACTCTCCCCTTTCAAATCACAACCTGCTTCTTCTCACAGGTCATCTCTATTTCCCAGACTGCCAAGTGCCGTGTCTTGAGCCTCAGGCATTCAGTAAATGTCTGTTGGATGAATTAGTTAATTAATGTATAACTAGAGTCCAATCCTTCTCTTTTAACCCCAGAAGACAGTGGCAGCCGCTAACCAGAGCTTTGAAGATGTTAAATTGTATTCTGCTATAGCTTCAACTCCTTTCCGTTTTATCCCATCCTCTCCTCTGGCTTGCACCTTCTTAACTTCCTATCAGAGACCCAGGGCCTTCATAGTTTGTTCATGGGCATCTAGGACCCTCACTTTAAAATTACATTTAAGGGACTCCTGGGTGGTTCAGTCAGTTAAGCAGCTGCCTTCGGCTCAGGTCATCATCCCAGGGTCCTAGGACTGGGACTGGGTCCTGCATCAGGCTCCTTGCTCAGCGGGGAGCCTGCTTCTCCCTCTGCCTACGGCTCCCCTGGCTTGAGCTCGCTCTCTCTGACAAATAAATAAATACAATCTTTAAAAAAATAAAATAAAATTGCATTTAATTATATCTTATATAAATTATGCTATGGTTTAGGTGATATTTAATAAATGACATATTTCTTGATTGATTTATAAAACACAAGCTTTAAAATTGAAGTAGACTCAATACAATTACTAAAGTACAAAAGAGTGTGTAGAGGATACATGACAGCTGACTTCTTGGAGCTTCTCATTCTTGGAGAGTAGAACTGTCCAATGCAGGATAGTCCAGAGGGTCAGCTTTTGACTCAAGGTCTGGAACAGCTAATAATGTAACCTTTCCAAAAATGGGACAAGCTACTTTGTGACCTCCCTGGTGTTGAAAGTGTTCACAAAAGCCTATAGCTTATAGAGCCACTCCTCCATCCTGAATAGAAGGAATTTACACCTCAAGTCAAACTCAAGGTCACTCTGACTCTTATTTGGAATCTAGGCATATCTCTTTAATACAGAGATCCCTGTATCCTGGAGCAGCAAGTCCCCAGTATTGGGGGCTGGGAGAGAACAAGACCATCAAAAGTACCTGGGAAGGGACGCCTGGGTGGCTCAGTTGGTGAATCCACTGCCTTTGGCTCAGGTCATGATCCCAGAGTCCTGAGATCGAGTTCCACATGGGGCTCCTTGCTTGGCCAGGAGCCTGCTTCTCCCTCTGCCTGCTCTGCCTGCCTCTCCCCCTGCTTGTGCTCAGTCTCTCTCTCTCTCTCTCTCTCTCTCTCTCTCTGACAAACAAATAAATAAAATCTTAAAACAAAAAAAAGTACCTGGGAAGGTTTTTCAGACTACAAGTGCCCAAGTCCCTCTCCCCACAGATATAATGCAGTAGGTCCAGGAAAGATATCAGACCACGTGTATTTCACGAAAAGCTTCCAGGTGACACTGATAAACCACCTCATTTGAAACAAATAGGCTAAAAGAAAGGCAACAGCATAACTTTTATCAGCAACTTGTCCAAAGACCACATGCACAAGAAAGTCCTCAGGAGAGAAAACTCCCAAGTTATAAGATTCGGGGTGAATTAGTTTTAGTTACACCTGGGATTGAAATAGAAAGTGATGATAACATGTTCTATCTTTATGTAAAAAGCAAAATCGATTAGGAAGTACACAGCCCTCCTCTTTAACACACCTTGTATAAGAGGCAAGTCAGTGGTCTCGGCCACGTGGTCCTCATCAGCACCCATCTAAGGGTAAGCTAAACTGCCAGCAAGAGCATGAACGGAAATCTTCTCCCAACTCCACCTGACGAACCTAATGTTGTACAGTGACAGCAACCTTAAATCCTCTCGTTGATTATCCCCACTTTTACATTTTTTCATGGACTCTTATTCTGTAGACCAATTAAAACTTGTTATTTTGGACCCTTCTTCCTCAGGGCTGTCTTCTCTAATATTCATCTGATAAATTGTGTGTCAGTTACCCCTGCCTGCCAATGGCATCAGTGTTTTAAGAAATCGATGCATTTAACTTGCTAGGCATTGAGAAAGGGATGCCAGACTGGTAGAGGTGGGAAACCAGGATAAGAGGGCCTTCTGGTCTCCTGCACATCATGTCTCATGAAAGAACAAGCAGAAAAGCATCATTTCTCTTTATGATTATTTGGTATCAACAAAAGCTTGATTAAATTAAGATCATGTATTTCTATCTCAACTTCTCTAAGGGCCAAGCTTCTTAGAAACACCTAAGACAGGGATTGGCAAACTTTTTCTGGAAAAGGCCAGACAGTAAACATTCTAGGCTTTTTGAGCCAGATGGCCTCTGTTATAACTACTTAATTCTGCCCTTGTAGTGCAATGGCAGCCACAGACAAAATGTAAATGAATGAGAATTTCTGTGTTCCAATAAAACTTTATTCACAAAAACAGACCAGAGGCCAGATTTGGCCCGTGGGCTAGTTTGCCGACCCCTGACCTAAGAAGCTGAAATCCAAAAACTATACACATGTAACTGGAGTGGATACACAAGTATGAGAAGATCCAGTGGTATGTTCGAATCCGGAGTCACAAAAGGCATTGAAACAAGCTCCGTATAGTCGTAGAAGAAGTTCTCTGAAATTTTCTTCTTAACTTCTTCCTCCACCTCTTCTGAGGCTGGAGCAAGGGTTTCCACATACTGAGAGTCTAGAAAATTAAAAGATTTTAACTAAGAAGAGCGTCTGGTGAATCATAAAATTGCATTTCACAAAGACAGGTGGCAGGTACCTAGCCCGTAATACTCCAGCAGTTAAGTACCACCAGTGGCCTGAACGTGGGATGCCACCCACCAATGAGCATGGGAGGAAGAGCCGACATGCCTGTGTGCATCAGGGCGAACACAGAGCTCTGGTCATGGTTTCTGTAGTCTCAAAGAGCAACTCCTAATCAGTTCCAAGTCGGAGTGAGAATTCACTAATCTGGGGTAGAACAGTCTTTAGTCCATCCTAGTTCCCAGAAAACCAAGTATGAGACTTTGATATGTGATCCTCAGAAATGTAATATACAGCTCCAAAGCCTCTAAATCACCCTGCTAAAGTATGTTCCATGTTTTTCCTTTTATCACCCGACACACCCCGCAAGTTTTTATTTCTATGAATTTGTAACTGTTCGGTTTGGGCAATTTGTCTTTAAAACAGTTACTATTACTGTGAGAAAACTAACAATACTTACTTACCTCCAATGTTATCCACATAGTCATAGTGAAATGAACTTGAACTTCCTTCCAAACGTTCCGTATCATAATCATCATCCTCTAAATATGATTCTCCCCCTTGAACAAATGTTTCATCTGTGGCATCCTCTCTCACAGCAACTATTAAAAGTAATTTGTTTTAATAATTCCTACATTTTGAATTAAACATTTTCTTCTTTCCAAAGTAGCTAATATTTTTTTTTATCACAACAGAAGTAAATTTAATAAAAACTATGGTGAGATATCTGGAAAACCTACAAATATTTGGAAATCAAAGAACATTTAAAAATAATGTATGGGTCAAGGAGAAATCAACAAGGAAACTTAAAAATATTTCAAACTAACTGATAATTAAAATATAACATGTCAAAATTTGTGGGATGCAACTAGGCAATGCTTAGAGGAAAATTTCTAGTTTTGTACACTTAGAAGAAGAAAAGTCAAAACTCAAACACTTAAAGTTCTACCTCAAGAATCTAGAAAAAGGAAAAAGAAAATAAAAAGAAATAATAGAAATAACAAAAATGAAAGCAAGGATCAATTAAATAAAAGGCAAATAAACAACAGAGAAAATGAGCAAAACCAAAATCCTATTCTTTGACAAGATTGGCCAAATGGAGAAACTCCTAGCTAGACCAATCAAGAACAAAGAGAGAGACAATACAAATCTCCAACATCAGGAATGAAAATACATCCTAGAGTTATACCAACAAATTTTATAATTTAAAATAAATGTACAAATTCTATGAAACATACAAAGTTACAAAACTTACAAAAGAAGAAATAAACAACTTTCTGTTTATTAAAGAAATTGAATTCATTAGAAATTTTCCATCTGTTTGTATTTTCTTCAATTTCTTTCATCAATGTTCTATAGTTTTCAGAGTACAGGTCTTTCACCTTCTTAGTTAAGTAAATCCTAGGTATTTTATTCTTTTTGGTATAATTGTAAATGGGATTGTTTTCTTAATTTCATTTTCTGCTACTTTGTTAACAGTATAGAGACAAACAACTGATTTCTGGGTATTAATTGTGCCTCCTGCAACTTTACTGAATTCATTTTTTACTCCTAATATTTTTTTGTGGAGTCCTTAGGGTTTTCTACGTATAGTATCATGTTCACTGTGAATAGTGACAGTTTGATTTCTTTCTTAACAATATGGATGCCTTCAGGGAAATACAAATCAAAACCAAAATGAGATATCACCTCACACCAGTCAGAATGGCTAAAATTAACAAGTCAGGAAATGGCAGATGCTGGTGAGGATGGGGAGAAAGGGGAACCCTCCTACACTGTTGGTGGGAATGCAAGCTGGTGCAACCGCTCTGGAAAACAGCATGGAGATTCCTCAAAAAGTTGAAAATAGAACTACCCTATGACGCAGCAATTGCACTACTGGGTATTACCCTAAAGATACAAACGTAGTGATCCAAAGGGGCACGTGCACCTGAATGTTTATAGCAGCAATGTCCACAATAGCCAAACTATGGAAAGAGCCTAGATGTCCACCAACAGATGAATGGATAAAGAAGATGTGGTATATATACACAATGGAATACTATGCAGCCATTAAAAGAAATGAAATCTTGCCATTTGCAACGACGTGGATGCAACTAAAGGGTATCATGCTTAGTGAAATAAGTCAATCAGAGAAAGACAACTATCATATGATCTCCCTGATATGAGGAAGTGGAGATGCAACATGAGGGGTTGGGGCGGGGTAGGAAAAGAAGAAAAGAAACAAGATGGAATCGGGAGGGAGACAAACCATAAGTGACTCTTAATCTCACAAAACAAACTGAGGGTTGCTGTGGGGAGGGGAATCGGGAGAGAGGGGTGGGGTAATGGACATTGGGGAGGGTATGTGCTATGGTTAGTGCTATGAAGTGTGTAAACATGGCGATTCACAGACATGTACCCATGGGAATAAAAATACATTATATGTTTATAAAAAATAAAAAATAAATTTAAAAAAAGCCAATATGGATGCCTTTTATTTCTTTTACTTGTCTGATTGCCGTGGCTGACTTCCAGTGCTATGTTGAACAAAAACAGCAAGAGTGGACATCCTCATCCTGTTCCTGATCTTAGAGGAAAAGCTCTGTTTTTCTGTTTTTAAGCCATGGATTTTTCATAAGGCCCATATTATGTTGAGGTATGTTCTCTCTAAACACACTGTGTTCAGAGTTTTTATTGTAAATGGATATTGAGTTTTAGATGTCAAATTCTTTTTCTGCATCTATTAACATATTCTTGTGATTTTTATCCTTTGTTTTGTTAAAGCAATCAAATCACATTGATTGATTTGCAAATAGTGAACCATCCTCATATCCTGAGAATAAATCCCACTTGATCATGGTGAATGATTCTTTCACCATTATTGACTGTGTTTTGCAAACATGTTGTTGAGGATTTTTGCATTTTTGTTCATCAGGGATACTGGCCTGTGGTTTTCTTTTTTTGTAGCATTTGTCTGGTTTTGGTATCAGGGTATTTCTTTTCTATTTGCAGTATATTCTTCCACATGTTATCCAATTTAATCCTCAAACAACTCACAATTATCATCTTAATGGGTGAGTAAATTGAGGCTCAAAGAGGTAAAATACTCTACCCCAGATCAAACATTTCTAAGTGGTAGACCCAGGCCTCAAACCTAGAGCCCAATTCTTTCTACTATACTGTATTAGAAAAGTTCATTAAAGACTGCAGACTTCACAAGAGAGAGCAAGACCAGATTTGCAAAGAGGTCATTATCAACATAGAGATGACAGTAACGTCTATGGGTCAGGAACTGGAGATTAAATGGTTAAAACACGGTCTCTGCTCTTAACAAACTTAGAATTTAGTAACAGAGTTAAACAAGTAAACCATCTCTGCTGCACAAACTTAAATGCTCTTTAAAAGTGATTTTTCCTAAGTTTAATAATAAAAATCTAAGTGTATATTATAATCTTTACTTACATCTTGACGCAGACTTCAAGGAGCTCAGAGACCGCTTCCCATCACTTTTTGATTTATCTAATCTCCTCCCATCAGTATCCTGATCCCCTGGTTCCTTCATTTCCTCTGTAAGCACAAAATTGAGATGAGAAAGGGAATAGCTGTGAAAAAAAAATCACTTACAGATATCTTTCCCCTAACAAATTCTTCAAGCACCAAACACCATGTGTGTTGATAATTGTATGTTTGCATAGTATCCAAGTGACTTAACTGGCAGGAGGTATAGCCACCAGCAGAGACCTCTGCAGAATGGCAGAATATAGTCAGACAGTCCCTTTTTCTTTTTTTTTTTTAAGATTTTATTTATTTATTTATTTATTTATTTGACAGACAGAGATTACAAGTAGGCAAGAGAGGCAGGAAGGGAGAGAGAGGAGGAAGCAGGCTCTCCGCGGAGCAGAGAGCCCGATGTGCGGCTCGATCCCAGGACCCTGGGATCATGACCTGAGCCGAAAGCAGAGGCTTTAACCCACTGAGCCACCCAGGTGCGCTGACAGTCCCTTTTTCTAGGCCAACTTATGTGATGCCCTCTGATTTTCCAAAAGTCTGCAGTGAAATGCCATTCCAGTCCATCTTTTCTCAAATATTCCATCATTAAAGTTAATCCCCTCCCATCCTTACTTTAGTTCATCTCCCCCATTTCCTCTTTTCATCACTACATCATTTAACTCCTCTGGTGTTACTAATTAATTTCAATTTTTAAGTATTTGTTCAGGGTACCTGCTATGTTATCAAGTCTTATTGTAGACACTAAATTACAGTAGTGAACTAGAAACATTATTTCTAACTTTATGGAGTTTGTTCAGAAAGGTAGATATTAAATGATCAATTAAAATATAATAAGTTCTACAAAAAGGAAAGAATAGAGGCCTGTGGGCATGTCTAGCAAGATGACTAACCCATATCCTCAAGTTCAGGAAGAAGTGTTGGAGACACGGGTGATGAGTAGAGGTTGGCCAGGCCTAGAACGGACAGAATGTATTAGGCAGAGGGAACTTGAGAGAGAGTGCTGTCTGTGAAGGGCTGAAAGCAGTCTGTTGTGAGTATGAAAGTGAAACAGGCAGTGAAGAGGAGGCTGGTAGCAGATGATAGAACTATCTCTAAGCTTTTGCTAGAGAGTTTACAACTTATTTCTATGGCCACTGAAAGGTGTTAAGGAGGGAAGTGACACAGCAGATTTTCCCTGTCCTCCCTCTATTGCAGCTCTTTGTCTTTTGAAAGCACCTGCTATATCCTCCTTGTAAGTCTTGGCTTCTCCACCAATCACACTACTGCGTATTTACCCTAAAGATACAAATGCAGTGACCCAAAGGGGCCTGTACACCTGAATATTTATAGCGGCAAAGTCCACAATAGCCAAACTATGGAAAGAACCTAGATGTCCATCAATAGATGAATGGATCAAGAAGAGGTGGGATATATATACGATGGAATACTATGCAGCCATGAAAAGAAATGAAATCTTGCCATTTACAACGACATGGATGGAACTAGAGGGTATTATGCTGAGTGAAATAAGTCAATCAGAGAAAGACAAGTATCATATGATATAAGGAATTTGAGAGGCATGGCAGGGGTTTGTGGGGGGAAGGGAAGGAAAAAATGAAACAAGATAAGATCGGGATGGAGATAAACCATAAGAGACTCTAAATCTCATTAAACAAACTGAGGGTTGCTGGGGGTGGGCTGAGGGATAGGGTGGTTGGGTTATAGACATTAGGGAAGGTATGTGCTATGGTGAGTGCTGAATTGTGTAAGACTGATGGTTCACAGACCTGTACCCCTGGGGCAAATAGTACATTATATGTTAATAAAAATAATTAAAAAAAAAAACAGGAGAGTTTGAGATGTTATAATATAGTAACTATTATTCTCAACAAATACACACCAGTTACTCACACAATTAAAAAAAAAAGTCTTGGCTTCTCTATGCTAAACACCGCATATCTTCCACCTCCTTCTACTGCAGGACTGGCAAGCAGAATAGAACGGCAGTTCTATTTGACTCAGATCTGTGGTTCGATTCAGGTTTGAATCTCAGTTTTGCCACATAAGCTTTCCATGAATTCAGTTGTAAACAGGAGTGAAGTAAAAACAGCTTACAAGACTGCTATGAGAATCAACTGAACTAGTGCATTATTTTCCTTTCCTGGTCTGTGAAGAAAGACTAGTATGCCAAAAGCAGATGGGATACACACTACATAGTTGGTGGAGAGGGCAGTGTGAACACCACTTCCTTTCATCTGTATCTTCAGGGTCATTCCATCTGCTTTCTTGCAGTGACATCAGGATGATGCCCTGCCTTGATTTGGGGGACAATAGTGCAGGGTCTAAATGTTTTTCTTAAAAGCTATTATCAGGAAACATAGGTCCTAAAATGACACTTATGTTACTAAATTTTGTTTAGCATTCTGGGGCCATTTTTCTGGGTTACCAAAATGATGTTTTACCATTTAAAAAGTGGGGGGGGGGCACCTGGGTGGCTCAGTGGGTTAAGCCACTGCCTTCGGCTCAGGTCATGATCTCAGGGTCCTGGGATCGAGTCCCGCATCGGGCTCTCTGCTCAGCAGGGAGCCTGCTTCTCTCTCTCTCTCTCTCTCACTCTCTCTCTCTCTCTCTGCGTGCCTCTCTGTCTACTGTGATCTCTCTGTCAAATAAATAAATAAAAATCTTTAAAAAAAAAAAAAGTGTGTGTGTGTGTGTGTTTTCCCTTAATGTTCTCCCTTTCTTTTTCCTTCCTCGCTCTTTTCCTTCCTTCCTTCCTTTCTCTCACCTGATTGTAAAATATATGCCCACTGGGATTGGGAAGTGTGGAGGAATCAAATGATAGAAAAATCTTAAGTAGCAAGATCCTTTAAAATCCAAATTCTATCATCCAGGACATTTCCTTTTCCTTCCGGTTTGGATATACAGACTTGCTTTCTACATTTATACAAGTCATGGATTTGAAAATAATTAAATAATTGTAACAATGAAATAATTTTTAAAGATCAATATTGCAAGCTAATATCAGTTACTGCAGTGTGGTTGCACATTATCCCACCCTGTGGGTAACGGTCTTTAGGGAGCTACAAACATACCTAAATGCCATATTTTCCCTCCCTTTAAAGGTTCTTTATAATGTACATTTACCAACTCAATTCTTAAAACTACTGAGCCCACTTATATCAAATGATATTACACTAGGCATTGCCGAAGACACAAAAAATAGCAACAGTGAGCCCTTGACCTTAAATACTTTACAATCTAGGAAGAAGAAATTGACAATTCTCTTGGAATATAGTCTCAGAATAAGCTTTTCTAAACCACTGACCCAGATACGGGGCTGACCAGAATAAGGATGTTCTGAAAGTCCTGACTGGAGAGCAACTATAGCTAAGGGTTTCCTTGATAAAAATCAACATGTAAACTATCGGAAAGAAAATAAACTATTCTCTCAGTTGCCGTGTTGCAGGCCCTAAATAAGCGGGGCAGAGCAGGTTCTGGGTTTGCCAACCAAAGTAAATGGATATCCTGTGGCTGTTGATCAGTTAAGAACTGAGAGATAACTGTTTGTCTGCAAATTTCAGTAACCCCTCAGTCCATAAACAGGCATTGCTTTATGTTCTATTGCCAGCATACAAATTTCACAACCTAAGATAACACCCATTTCTTCTCTCACACTTTTTTGGGTCAGAAATCCAGGCACACTCCGAGGGTTTTCTTGAGTTTCACAAGGTCAAAACAACATGTTGGCAGAGCTACTTTCATTTTTGCCGGCTCTGGGGAAAAATCTATTTCTAGGCTTATTTAGATTATTGGCAGAATTCAGTTCCATGTGGTTGTAGGACCAAAGTCCCTGTTTTCTTGTTGACTGTAGGCCAGGAGTTGTTCTGTTTCCAGAGGCCACGTGGCTCATGGCCCCCTTCAAAGGCAGCAATGGTAGGTCAAGTACCTCTCAATGGTTTCAATCTCCTAGTTTTCTTTTCTGCTTTCTACCACTAAAAATTTCATGAGATCATTTTCTATCCTTTACTCTTCTCTTTTCCAAATACATTTATTTTTAACATACTGTAACTGAACATTAACAGGATATATATATTCTAATAAAGAACTTGTAAGACCTAATAAACCTACTTATAAGTTTATTATAAAGTGAAAGAAACAATTACAGTAAACAATTACGGTAACAAATATGGTAACCATTATGGTAATGCCGGTCTGTAAACAAAGGGTTTAAGCCACAACCAAAGGTAAACTGATGTCAAGACAAAATATACTCTTTATCCCACACTTATAAACAACATAGTCCTCGAGTGGCTAATATGACCGTGCAATAAATTTTAATATCACAAACACAGTTACTATCAGGTTGTGTGCAGTACGGAAGAAAATACTGGACCCCAGGGAATTTTCCCAGTGTTCTGAACTAGCACTAATGTACAAAAAATATTGAGATCTTTTCTCTGCTCTTCTGGTTCAGAAAGGGGGCGCTGAAGAACCTCTGAAAGGTAATTGATCAGGTAAGGTAGGAGGGGCTCCAGATCCAGAGATTGGCAGTGTAATTGGTGAGATGGAATAAGGTGATTTTTATTCATTTGGTTAGTTGCTAGGTTGGGGTTGTTTAGAATCAAGGAACTGGGAGGTTGTACTGTAAACTGTCGAGGCTTTGGAGCCAGAATGGCTTGGGTTCACATCCTAGTTTGGCCAAGGAGAGAGGTTAACTTGGGCAAGGGCCAAGTGGTTAGCATCCCTTAACTCTTAGTCCCTTTATATGTAAAATGAGGGTGATAAATAAGGTTGTCCGGCAGAGTCATTGTAAGTATTAAATGAGATCTTTTATACCCATAATTCTCAACACCGGCTGCACTCTCAAATCACCTGGACAACTTTCAAAGCATACCATTCTCAGGCTCTCACTCCCTAGGTAATTCTTTTGTGCAACCAAAGATAAGAAGCTGGGCTTGCATTGCATGGAGCACTGGGTGTTGTGTAAAACTATGAATTCTGTTATGCTGAAAAGAAATTTTAAAAAAATATTAAATAAAAAAAAAAAGAAGCTGGGCTTAAGGACCAGGGGTTTACATAAAGAACACAGGAGGTACTCAGAAACAGTTGTTATTCTTACCATAATTACTACAAATTCTCTCCAACACAGCCAGAGCTCAATAAATGTGACCATGGAATCTTCAGACAGTTGAAAGAGGTCTTATCTAGTCCAACCTCCCACTCAGTGAGAGTCACACATCTACAACATTAAGCTCAGCACTGTTAGAAAAGCAGTCTAGTGTGTTGGTCAGGCTGAGAACTGGCTAGTCAGCCTGTCTGTGCTTAGAGCCCGGCTCTCCTTCTTACACCTCCGGTGAGGTGTTAAACAGGTGCTTAGCCTTTCTGTGCCTTGGTTTTCTCATCTGTAAAGTACCTACTTCATAAGGTAAAGTACCTACTTCATAAAGCTGTTCTGAGATTTCACTGAGTTAATACAGTAGAGCTTTAAGAGCAGTGCCTGATGTGTAGAAAGTCAGTATATAAAATGGCTGAAGGGATAAATTTATTCATTCTTGAGTAAATGAACAAATGAAGGAGCACTTCAAGAGATGATCAGTCAGCTTCGATTCAAACATTTCAGGTTAATGAGTAAGCACATTCTGTTAATGCTCAGCTCTAGTTCTTAGTTATTTTATACTAAGCTGAAATCTGCTTCCTTGCAACTTAGATCCATTTGGCCTTTGTTCTTCTGGGGACATATACAAGTTTTCCTGTGTACTATAACCATTCAAGTAATTGTAGCTACTTTACTTTTCTCCCTAGATCCTCTCTTTTCCAGCTATAGTATCCCAATTCTTTCAATTACTCCTCACCAACCTGGTTTCAACTCTTTTTAGCATCCTGATAGCTCAAGAAGTTCATTCCCAATGCATTGAATATCCCTCCCAATTTTGTATCTTCTTTGAGGGATCCAGAAATTCTCCAAAAGAGATGAACTGTTACTCTACTTGTTGGGAACACTGTACTCCTTTAAGGCAGCCTAATATTACTTTATCTTCTGGGGGTGGGGTGGTAGGCTCATCATATGCTGACTCATCATAATCAGTTTGTAACCAGCCACACAGCACACTTTGTGTGTTCTCAACCATGACCCATCTCATACAACTGAACAAGCTAGGTTTGGGGGAGGCTATTTGTGAACTCTCTTAAATGTCCTTTTATTAGATTGAGCTCCACTGATCCACCCTATGGCTAATTCCGTTAACCAACTCACCGAGTAGACTATCAAGTTTTGAGTCAACCCTGAGGAAGTATAAAGGAAAAAAAAAATCATAGTACATAGTGGTGCAAAGACATGTGTTGCTAGAAGGAGGCTGGCTGGAAACCAGACAGAATGGTCCTGAAAGCAACATTAGTTAGATTCATTCCCCAGATTCCAGGGTCCTGAGTCTCACAAACTCAGACACTCCATCTTCGCAGTGTGCCAGAGCTGAGCATGTTAAGACTCAGAGATTGTCACATAAAACAGATGCTCAGTTTTTACTTAACAATGTGAAACACCACTGTGTGAACAATAATAATAAACAATAATAATACTCCATGTATTTTGAATGTTTACCATGTGTCAAACACAGTTCTAAGGATTCTGCACAGACTGTTTCACATGTTTCTCCAAAGAACTCAATGAGTTACATGCAATTTCCAGATGAGAATGCAGAGCAGTTACTCTGAACCCTGCCCTCTAGCGCACCCACGCAGTTGGTTTCTATGTCCCGTTGCCAAGTGAACAGTCATTGAGCTTTTGAATTCATCCTCTCCCTTCTACTCCCAGTGTCACCACCCTCATCTGGTTATGTCATCTCACCTGAACCATTATCACAGCCTCACACCTTGTCTCTCTTTTCTCTAGTCTATTTCTACCCTGCCTCTTGTAGTTCCAAAACACAGCTTTTAGGGTGCTACTTTTCCTGTTTGAAACCTGTTACGGCTCCTCATGCCACAGAATAAGAACTCTGGTTCCTTGGCATGGCACAGAGGTCCCTCATCTCCAGTCACTTTCCCTCTTCCTTGTCCCTCCTCCTCCTCCAAAGTCCTAGTAGCCACGTGGGACAACTCACCATAGGCTGGACACACCGAGTCCGTGTATGCTACTGTATCTGCTTGTATGCAACAAGTATTTACTCTGCACCGACTTTATCTGCAATATCCTATTTAATTAGTAACAAGAACCCCATGAAGTAAGCATTATCATCTTTCTTTTTAGACATTAGGAAACTGAAGTGCAGAGGGGTCAACTTGACAAGTGTCACACAGCTAAGTGTGGGGCCATCTGGCTTGCTTGACCCCAGAACCCAGGCACTTCCCCACCAGACTCCCTGCTTCTGGCTTAGACCCGTCTAACTGGCACTCCTGGGGTCTGCTATCTTCCGCTCCAGTCGGATTAGGAGCTCCTGGCAGGCAGGAACCGTGTCCACTTTGTAACCACGACGTCTAGCTCTATGCCCGCCGATGCCGGTCACTTCAGCGTTTGTTAAACCGACTCGTACCAAGGATGAAGGACTATGTCTCAGCGAGCCTGGAGAACGCTGGTTCAGCATAAGAGAAGTCCAAGTGGGGCTCACTGCTCCTTGACTCGCCAACAGATCTGAGCGGGGGAGTTGTGGGAACTGCCCCGCTGCGGGCCTCCAAACTTACCTGAAGCACCGACCGCGGCCGCGCATTCCTAGTCCCTGCGCCAGCCCCAGGTCTCCGTTTACGGCGGTCACCAGGCAACGCCGCCCCTCCTCCCGGTAGGCGGAACCGGATGGGCGGTGAGGCGCATGCGCCTCCCGAAGACGGCTGCGCGGGGAGGGGGGCATCCCCCGCGGAGGCCCTGGGACACTCAATCTCCTTGGGCTTTGGTTCCGGCTATTTCCGGGCACGTGACTCGGGTTCGAGCCGAACAGAAAAGCGCAACATCCTATCAGGTTATTATCCCATTTTAGTTTTATATCCAGTTTATACTATTATAATTATCCCAAGGATGTTATATCAATAAACGAAATGACTTTTGGATACTTAGATACTTGCCCGGCAATAAAAAAATGGCCCCTAGGGGTCCTGATTGCACACTACCACCGCAAAGATACATCCTGAGGCTTTTTCATTGAGCTGTTTATTTGCCTCTGTTATCTCCGTTGGCTTTTACACGGAAATGATTTTATGTTGTGGGGTCCTTGGTCTCATGATGCGGGGTGCGCAAAGTAGAAGCCTACCCAGAATTTCTAGGTTCAGCAGTTTGCTCCTTAGCGGCTCTTTGGTGCCGTAGTCACTGGTTACCAAACATTGTTTTAAAATGGCTACCTGGTACGCCTGAAACTAATAACTATCCTGTATGTTAACTAACTGGACTTCAAATTAAAACTTAAAAAACACTGGGTACAGTGTTGCAATAAGTGACAAAGCACTTTGTATCCAGAATGCATAGTGGATTCTTACAACGGAATAAGGAGGAAAAAAAAAAAAAACAACTTAGAACCTAAGGGCAAAGGGCTTTAACTACTTCACCTTATCAGAGGTCTGAGTGGCCAGCAAACACAGTAGTCCTTTGTGAAATGCACACCACAATGCACATATACCACACCCACCACAATGGGTAAAATTTTCAAAACTGCCAGAACCCAATGTGGAAGATATGCAGCAACTGGAACTCTCATAGACTGCTGGTTGGAATCTAATGGAATAATCTAATGGCAGTTTCTTTAAAAGTTAAAACTTATACCATGCCATTCCATGTCCAAGGTATTTGTCTAAGAAAAACAAAAACTTCTGTCCATACAAAGCCTTATCCGTGAATGTTGACAGCAGCTATGCTCACGATAGCCAGAAACTGGAAAGAAACCCAACGGTCATTGACAGTTAAATGGATAAATACCCATACAATGGGATACTACTCAGAAGTTTAAAAAGGAGGAAACTGACACACACAACATGAATGAATCTCAGTTATAGTGAGTGAAAGAGCCAGACACAAAATAGTACAATTGTATGATTCCTTTTACATAAAGGTAAACAAATCTATGATGACAAAAAGCACATCAGTTTTTGCCCAGGGCTACAGTAAAGGGAGGGATGCCCTGAAGGGACAGGAGGAATCTTTTGGAGATGACCAAAATGTGTCTTATGGTGGTAGTTTCAGCTGCCAAAAGTCAATTAATTACTCTTTTTAAGTTTAGATACAGTTAATTATATATACATTATTTCTCAATAAAGTTGATTTTTTAAAGGCTGTATTCTATTTTGTGTTTATTGGTTTCCATGTTACACAATTTTCCAAAAACTTTATTCCATGCATTTGTTGGTAGTACTGAAATGTCTTTAGTCAAGTATTCTTGACTTTTTTTTTTTATTTTTAAAGATTCTATTTTTATTTATTTGACAGAGACCACAAGTAGGCAGAGAGGCAGGCAGAGAGAGGAGGAAGCAGGCTCCCTGCTGAGCAGAGAGCCCGATGTGGGGCTCAATCCCAGGACCCTGGGACAATGACCTGAGCCAAAGGCAGAGGCTTTAACCCACTGAGCCACCAGGTGCCCCAAGTATTCTTGACTTTTAAAGTCTCCTGATTTAAAAGATTATCTTTACTGTTAATTATTAAATGGTATATCCAGGGTGTCTGAAAAGTCAGAAAACATAGGATAAACTTATTTTTAAACAGCATGTTAGTTACATTTTCAAGTAATATTCTCAACATGTTTTCTTTCAACCTCCAAACATCTTCAGGTGAAATATCTCTAAATTTAAAGCACTGAGTCCAATGTTAATTTGAGAAAACCACAAAGAATTCACTACATAGTATCTTTAAAAATCTGGACACACAAGGAATAGTGTATTTATTTGTGCACCAAAAAACTGGCAGTCATCATTACGGAATGCTTATTATGAGTCAGGCCCTGTCCTTAACATATTTACATATACTCACCTCTCTTACTCCTCACAACCCTATAAGGTGTATCATGTCTGACTCTCAAATGGAAAAATGAGATAATGTACTCAGGGACACAGCCCAAGTGGCAGAGTTGGCATTTGCATCCAAGCTCTGTGATGGCAATACTTGCAGACTTAGCCGCTGTGCTGGATCAACTATTTCTTTTAAGTTAGGAGGAGTCCTGATGAAGTTCTAGAGCATAGGTGAGGTTAGGTGGGGTGAGGTCTGGAGCCGATGACCAAGAAAGAATTCTTGAGACATCTTTGGTGCAAAATGGTGGTTTATTAAAGCACGGGGATAGGACCCATGGGCAGAAAGAGCTGCTGCCCCGGGAATGTGAGGAGTGGTCTGTTATATACTTGTAAGCTGGGGAGGGGATTAGGGATGGCATAAGTCTCTAAGAAATTTTGGAAGCAAGGTCTCCAGGATCTTGAGGGGCTAGCTATTGCTGGGAGAAAGGTTATTTATTACTAGTAAAAAAATCTTCTCGTGAGACCCTTTAGATGTATATCAGTGGGTCATATGCTTGGGAATGATTGCTGACACTATCTTGGAGGTTTAGAGATAAAGTTTCACACTTCTATCAAGTGTCCTTGTTAGTGAGATTTAGGTTTAGAAGAAATTTAACTTTATTTACACTTCCTTCTGCCTCAGCCTCCTTCAGTTTTTATGGAGCGGAGGGTGATATTAGAGCTTGAGGAACTGAGTTATTTGTCTCTAGAAATTGGGCTATTGAAAAGATAGCTTCTTTGTTGTAAATCACTAGGACATTTGTAAACCAAGGGAGACTCCAGTCTTGCAGGATTGTGATCTCTGCAAGTTAACTATTTGTTTTTCTTTTAGGGCAGCCAGGGGTGCCTGAGGAATGTCACACATATTACCTACCGAGTGGAGCAGGTGGAGAGGGGGTGCAAGGTGCCAGCTTTTGCTTTGTCCTCAGCCAGCCTCCTGCTCCCTCATCAGTCCAATGATTATATTTTAAAAAGAGGGGTGCCAGGGCACCTGGGTGGCTCAATGGATTAAGCTCTGCCTTCAGCTCAGATCATGATCTCAGGGTCCTGGGATCGAACCCCACATCTGGCTCTCTGCTCAGCAGGGAGCCTGCTTCCCCCTCTCTCTCTGCCTGCCTCTCTGTCTACTTGTGATCTGTTAAATAAAGAAAATCTTTAAAAAAAAAAAAAGGGGGGGTGTACCTGGGTGACTCAGTTAAGCATCTGACTCTTGATTTTGGCTCAAGTCATGATCTCAGGGTCGTGGGACTGAGCCCTGCATTGGGCTCTGTGCTGAGCATGGAGCCTGATTAAGATTCTCTCTCTCCCTCTCCTTTGGGATCCTCTCCCCTGATTATGTGTTCACTATCTAAAAAAAAAAAAAAAAAAAGAGCTTCAAGTCCTGGCTTTACCTCATAGACTCTGACAACATTAGACAACTTACTTACTTCATCTCCAGGGCTCAATTTCCTCATCTGTAAAGGGGAGGTGGGTGGCATTCAAACGTGTCTAACTCAGTTTTACTAGAGATTTTAATGAGATAACCACAGTTATGGCTCAATAAAGATAGCTATAATTATTATTGTTGTTATGATTTTGTACTTGCATACCATAGTCACTGTAAGATGGCAGCATAGTGTAGGCTTTGTACAAAGACTTCCTATGTCCCATCCCAGCGCCCCCACGCCTAAGTTGTGTGACTTTGAGAGGGTATTTACCCCTCCTGGTACTTCATTTTCTTTATCTGCAAAAGAAGGTAATAGTATCTACCTCATAAAGGTATCTTAAAATCATGAAAAGAGGCTAAAACAGCGCCTGGCACTTATGAAACGGTAAACTATTATGAAATTCTGCTAACTTAAAATGATCTCACTATTCAGCATAGGAATGACTGTATCACTAACTGTGGATTTGATTATATAGTTTCTCTCCCAAGCTGTAATATGGAAAACTGCAAATCTTATTAAAGTTTAGCAAGTGATATAGCAGCTTTCTGGGGCATTTTTTTTTTAAGATTTTATTTATTTATTTGAGAGAGAGAGTGTGCGTACAAGCAGGGTGGGGCAGAGGGACAGGGAGAAGCAGGCTCCTGCTGAGCAGGGAGCTTGGGCCTTCATCTCAGGACCATGGGATCATGACCTGAGCCAAAGGCAGAATGGACTGAGCCACCCAGGCACCCCTGGGGCATTTTGGAGAAGTCCTATGTTAGCCAAAAATTTGAGTCCTAACACAAGAAATAGAAGGGATCTGAGTTGGGACTAGAAAAGTGAATACAAATGTAGTACATCATCAAATATAGCAGAGTTCACCCCTCTGTGATGCTAAGATCAATGGTTCCCAAACTGAAGCATGCATCAGAATCACATGAGGGGCTTATTAAAACAGATATTTTCTGATCAATGGGTCTAGGGCATGGCCCATGAATTTTCACTTCTAACAAGTACCCCGGTGATCCTGACACTGCTGGTCAGGACCATACTTTGAAACCCACTGGTGCAGCCAGCTCTGAAAGCTGATAGAGGGCCCAAAGTCGTGTTACTTAAAACCAAATATGCACCAATTTATGATTTGAGTGTAATAAATATCTTCATAATGTTTCCCAAGCTTGGCTATACACTGGAATCATCTGAGGAGGTTTCTTAAAATGTTGTTTCTGGGGGCGCCTGGGTGGCTCAGTGGGTTAAAGCCTCTGCCTTCGGCTCAGGTCATGATACCAGGGTCCTGGAATCAAGCCCCACATCGGGTCTCTCTGCTCAGCAGGGAGCCTGATTCCCTTCCACTCTCTGCCTGCCTCTCTGCCTCCTTGTGATCTCGATCTCTCTCTCTCTCTCTCTCTCTGTCAAATAAATAAATAAATAAATAAATAAAATCTTTTAAAAAAATGTTGTTTCAGTCCTACTCCCAGGTCTAAGTTAACTAGCCTGGAGTGAGACTTGGCCATTGGGAATTTTAGAAGGTCCTTATATAACCCTAATGTCAACCAAAGCTGAGAAGCACTGCTTTAGAAAGCCTATGAGAGCAAGCTCTTTTCCCTGTATCTATTATTCTCGGGAATTTTTTTAACCTACTTTTGAAGTTTATCAATTAAAACAATTATTAGCAGGATGGATACTTAAATGTCAGTTCCACAGATTGCCGATGAGCACTAGTTCTCAACTTTGGCTACACATTAAATCACCTTAAGCAGCTTTTTAAAAAATGTCATGTCAGGGGATATCTAAGTGGCTCAGCAGGGTAAGCGTCTGGCTTCAGCTCAGGTAATGATCCCAGGGTCCTGGGACTGAGTCCTGTGTCCAGCTCCCTGCTCACTGGGGAGCCTGCTTCTCCCCCTGCGTGCCGCTTCCCCGCTTGTGCTCTCACACACGTGCTCTCAGGTGGACAGACAGATAGACAGACAGACAGATAGATAAATGTCATGCCAACGGCTCACTTCCCAGGTAGCTGGTTTGGTCTTTTTGCCATGTTCCCAAAGTCGAGATCCATGGCTTTTGAAGTTTAAAGGAATAAAAGGGGAAAAAGTAAACAGCCAACCAGTTGAGGAACATTAAGAGAAATTAAGTCCAAAGAATACATTCACATGAAAAAAAAAATTATACATTCACATGAAATCTTGCCATTTGCAACAATGTGGATAGAACTAGAGAACAGTGTGCTAAGAGAAGTCAGTCGGTCAGAGAAAGACAAATATTTTATGATCTCGCTTATATGTGTAATTTAAGAACCAAATGAGCAAAGGGGAAAAAGAAAAAGAGACAAAGAGGCACACCAAGAAACAGACCATTAACTATAGTGAACAAACTGATGTTACCAGCAGGGAGGTGGGTAGGGGGAATGGGTGAAATGGGTGATGGGGATTGGGGAGGGCACTTGTGATGAGCACCCAGTGATGTATGGAAGTGTTGAATCACTATACTATACACGTGAAACTAATATTACACTGCATGTTAACTAACTGGAATTTAAATAAAAACTTCAATTAAAAAACAACAACAACAATGCATTCACAGACCAATAAGAAAACTTGACATTTCAATATTAGGAATGGTATTAAAATGGCTTTATATTCCAGGCAGGGATAGTATTTATTAAACACCAAGTTTTTAAAAAGTACATTAGAGATGGAAGAACCTGCAATAATGCAAATGAATACAGATGACTTCATGTAAATAAAATCAATGATACCAGGGAAGAATTGTATTTTTGCCACCACAATGAAGAGGCCCAAATGAAAGTTGCATTTGACACTTCAAAGAATACGAATAACTCAGGAGGGACACTGCTGTCTGAGAAAGTACCCCAAGTAGTTTCAATGTCTTTCCCCTGCCCTACTTCCACTACACCAGGTTGAAAATTCCCATCCCACAGTGAAAGGACAGAGATAATTTTAAAAGGAAGTTTAAAATAAGCCAGTGTCTGAGAGCCAAATAGGTGCTTTGGAGAAAACAATCTTGAATGTGTCGTAGATTCAGGGCTAGGAAAATTGATAGCAAACTTTTTTCTCAGTTCTGTTTCAAACACTAAATATATCAATAAATCAATGTCACTGCATTTAGACACAAGCTCTATGATCATTATTTATTTGGTGTACATTACAATTATTGATGACATTTTCACATTTAAAGCCTATCTAAGAATTTTATAATATATACATCCACTCTTAGCTGCATAAACAAATGTAAATAGATGCCCCCACACCTACTTTTTAAAGCTGTACATTCCACTTGATGGAAAAAACTATGGACAAGAGTAACTTCCTACCCAAAAAGAAATCAAAGGGAGGGCTAAATTTCTCTGAAAGCCAGACTTTAATCACCCAGAGCCATTTTATTATAAGTCATATACAAAGCAACTTAGTTCTTCAAGAAAAAAATAAAAGAAATACATCACTTAAGATATACTAGACAAAAAAAAACCTGAACAAAGATGATAAAGGTAAAAATGTATTACTCAGTAAAACCTTACAATACCTATGAAATTATTAGAATATAAAACTTCAGTTTCCCTATAATCAAAATTTAGTTCACAGAAGGTTGTACATTGGTTAGTTGTTGGAAATCTATTTGAAAAGATCCAAGATTTAAATAATTGCTTTATTCTTTGTTCCATAAGTACTAAGTTACAAGATCTTTGTAGGTTTTATCTAAAAGGACAAGAAAACCTGAAAGCAGAAGCAGGGAAAGGGGAGTGGAAGCTCAAGAATATACTGCTGAAAACAAATTCTATACAACGAACTTCACTTATGACACGTGGGTAGAAAGAGCAAACCAGCCTTCTTCATTCTGTTTTTCCATCTGTTGAACAAAGATCCAAGATGGATTTAGAAAGTAATAAGAAACATGAGCCCAGTCAAGGTTTATAATTATTTAGACTGAGTACACAGAATCAAAGTTATCCTATGTCATCACAGGATACTGAAAATTAAACTGCTATTGACAATTTTTATTTTCTAACAGAGTCACTCCCAAATAACTGATTCCCTGGTCAACAGATCCCCTGATTGATTGAGGAAACCTAAATTTTAAATAAAAGATGAATCCAGTATTTTATACAAACTATAGGTACAAATTTTTAAAATAGCAAAGTTATTTGATCTTAGTAAATTAAATTTGTTACTAAATTCCAGAGACTAAGAGCAAATTATATAAAACAGTCAACTTTAAAACTTTTTTAGGGGCGCCTGGGTGGCTCACTTGGTTAAGCATCCAAGTCTTGATTTCGGCTCAGGTCATGATCTCAGCCCATGCTGGGCTCCACACTCAGCAGGGAATCTGCCTGAGGTTCCCTCTCCTCTCCCTCTACCTCTCTTATGTGTGTGCACACATGTGTGCTCTCTCTCTCTTAAGTTAAATAAGTAAATCTTATTTTAAAAACTTTTTTAGGATATAAGAAACAGCAAAGAACAAATCTTGTAGTGCTAGACAATTGAGATATTTAAGAATAACAAATCTGGGTATAAATACTCAATATTTACTGAAGCACTCACTACTTAATCCAATCTACAGCAAATCAGAACACGTGAAGAATATGTATGACACTGATTAACTGTAACTTCTCTAGCCAGTGGCACACTCAAATACAGCACACTAGGGTAAAGTGACAAGAAAACTGGCCCCAGCGCCCAGAATATCCCAATCCCACACAGCCAAACCAAGCACCAAGGGACTTCAAGGCACGCCTGTATGTCCTGTCTCATTACTGGAATGCTTTGCCTGAAACCAGTGATTTCCAGTCTATGTTGAAATCCTATTGAATTTTACCTTATTCCTTAGCTACCCTAGAACACAAGAGAAACTATATGGCTTAATGGTTTTTTTCTAGTAGGTGAGTTAGGAATTCTTTTCTTCTGAGAATTTTATGTCACCTGTAGGATAACAAGACTAAATAAGAATGGAAATCACTAAATCAGCCACCTTCCCTGACCCCTACACAAATTTCACAATTACATTTTATCACATACCTTTGTTCTTGGATTAACAGGTGTGAATCGCCCACTTCCTGAGGTGGCGTTTAATGGAGAACAAGAATTACTAGTAGCCCCTGAAGATCTATTTATGAGAAATAAAGAGAGTGAGAGTGTGATCTATCATCATTAACCTTCAAAAATTATATAAGACTGACAAATCTCAGTACTGGCAACGGCTAAGTTAAGTCTAAATGAGGTAATTATTTCTAACATATTTTTACCACCCTAAGTTGTTTGTTTGTTTGCTTTTAATTACTATTAATTAAATAGTAGACTTCCATTTTTAGGGCAGTTTTAGGTTTACAAAAGGACCAAATGTGAAGTACAGAGAGCTCCAATATAGCTCTCATCTCCCCCACAGTTTTCCCTATTATTAACACTTTGCATCAGGTTACTACATTTATCACAACTGATGAGATAATATTGATACATTATTAATTAAATCCATAGCTTGCATCAGGGCTCACCCTTTTGTTATACATTCTATGGGTTTTGACGAGTATATAATGACAATTTCCACCATCAAGTATCATGCTGTAACATTTTGAACATTAAAGGGGAAAGATGCATGTGCAAGGGCAGGGGTAAGGCTGGAAGAGGAGCCCTAGAACAGCAGCGCAGTGTCGCGGTAAGCACAGAGAGTGGAGACAGAAGAGCCAGGTCCACCCTCAGTGCCACCTTTTACCAACCATGTGACCCATCTAAGCAAACCACTCAAGTAGCTCAATGAGCTTCAGTTTATTATAAAGGAGAAAAATGCTACTGGTCACTTTACCCACCCTGTCTGTCATAGGTTATCTCCTAATTTTATAACCTATAAAGTGCTCTATATATGTGCTATTATCCTATTTTTGTTCTCAACAGCCAACCCACACTGTTCTACTTAAGGCCTATTCCTCACTCCTCTTCTTTTTCCCCAGAAATTCTTCTCTCCAATTGCTTTATTTTCCCTACACGAGTGAGCTGTCTAAACCTAAGTTAGATACTAGGTTAGAAACTGCAGTTTCTTTTTTCACAAATAGAATGAAACACCACATTTTTTATTTTTTAAAGTAACTGTTCACATTGTAACCCTACCTTCTGGTATTTATCCCACTGGTAGGAGAGACAGTACTGCATTTTGAGCTTTCTGGGGCTTCAGCTCCTGGAATAGATACTTCAATTGTCCTCTTTCCTCCTTCTAAAATATAAAAATAAATATTAGTTTCATTATCTTTCATTAAAATAAAATAAAAATTTAACTTGATTTCTATCTTACTGCAAATTTCACATTACAAATTTGGAGGTTCTTTCTATATTTTCATTATGGCCCACAGACACCCTTGAAGGATTTTTTTGTTTGTTTGTTTCTCAAAATGAACTGTGAGACAAGAAACTTTAGTTACTAGTGTCAATTCAGTAGCATGCCAGTTCATAGAAAGCCAGAATCTTCAGGAAAGTGGTATCATGTCAGATCTGGAAGTGAAAAACAGAAATTAAGAGCTAGCCCTAAAAATCTTAAGATTTTTGTCACAAAGAACTTATCTAAAAATTTCAAAAAAATTAAAAAGAAAAAGGAAAATTTCTGAAGTCATTCAATAAAACTTTAAATTCTCTAAATCTATTACATTATTAGATTCCCAAAGGCATTAGCTTAGGAGGGGAAAGCTGGCTGAAGAGCTCATATAGCCAATGGCAAGTATAACTGATTCATTTTCAATATTTTACAAGTAGATTATCACTTAACAAATATTTACTATCTACTAATGAAAGACTTAATGTCTATCCTGGGCAGTTTCACAGACGCTCCTAGGAATCAGTACTTAAGAGCTTTACTGGGTAATGAAATCATATTTAATTGTACAACATATTACTCCATTACCCTAGAAAACAAAAGAGGTTTTGCATGGCATATGATTATTTATATCTTTATCATCACAGTGCATAAAGGTACCCATGAAACCAAGAATTTTACTTTTAAAAAGGAATATCTTGGAGAAATCATCAAAAAAGAGTATTTTGGAGATATAACCACTGGAATGAAAAGAACTCCATTTAGGGGCGCCTGGGTGGCTCAGTGGGTTAAGCCTGTCTTTGACTCAGGTCATGATCTCAGGGTCCTGGGATCGAGCCCCGCATCGGGCTCTCTGCTCAGCGGGGAGCTTGCTTCCCCCTCTCTCTCTGCCTGCCTCTCTGCCTACTTGTGATCTCTCTCTCTGTCAAATAAATAAATAAAATCTCCCTGTCAGATAAGTAAATAAAATCTTTAAAAAAAAATAATGCAGTTTGCAAATTTACCAATTTGTTTTAGAACTTCAGACAAATCACTTCTTCAGTTTACTTATGTATCAAAAAGCTATAAAACCAGCTCTGTATACTCTCTGGGTGTGTTGAGAACTAATTAAGATAATAGAAACAAAGTACTTTTAAACTTAAAGAACTGAAACAGAAGATGTCTAATGTATTACAAAATTATTCTTAAGTGTAATTTGGCTTATTCTTCTTTATTGCACTTAGCACTAAAGACATTATCTCATAATGCTAGACAGGGATTTGTTCTGTTTGAAGCAGTTTTCCAAGGGCCCAGAGCAGGGTGGCAGGTAGTAGATGTTCAAACGTATCGAGTGATTTAATTAGAAGTTTCCTCTACACTTCATGACTATGAAGAACAACTATGAAGAAGCTAGAATAAGCAAAGAGAAAAGACCCTGGGGAAATGCATTATCTGTCATTTTCCAGTAATTTTCAAGAGTCTGCTTTCTAGGTCTGGAGTTTCAAAAACGAAATGATTTGTAACTGAGAGAAAAAGTCTTATAGGGGAGGTGGGTGGCAGGATGGGTGAAACAGGTAAAGGCGATTAAGAGCACACTAAGTAATCACTGAGTAATATACAGAATTGTTGGATCATTGTATCATACACCTGAAACTAATATAACACTGCATGTTAACTATACTGGAATAAAAAAAAATTTGTCTTATTGGCAGATACCTTAAAGATAGCCTACTTCAACCAGCCTCAGGACAGATGAATCCCTCTAAAACACCAACTCTGGAACACCTCAGAGAACATACTACTTAGGATATAATTATTTTCTATCCCTCACAATTAGAACCTTCTTTTATACGGGGCCAAAATTAGTCTCTCTATAGCTCTATCCCTTGAGGGTCTTAGTAATTCAATTTTTGCCAAAGAACAACTTAGGATCTACTTCATTTCATCCATACTCTTTTGTTTGTAAATATTATGACAACTAATTTTTCAGTCACTAGCCTATTATTCAGAAGGCCCTCTGGTTTATCACACTCCTAAATAAAATAACAGAATGGGAAGTTTAATTTACAAATAAAAATGTTTTAACTGGTTTTAATAAAATGACTTGTAATTTGTTGCTGATGAAATTCTAAATTATCATTTTGATGCTAATGTTTTATACTTAGCCACTGCATAGGTCCTAAGTGAATCATACACTATAATGAATCCCATTTACACATCAGGCAATTTAAGAACTTAGACACCAAAGATTAACTGCAGGCACCATGGTACAGCTTTCTACCAGGAGAGTGGCCTTCTAGTCTTATTTCTGTCACTTACTCTGAGACTTAGGTCTGTTTCTTTCACAGTGAAATTGAAGACATTGAAATATATGCTTTGAGATTTCTTTCAGCTCAATATATATGTGCAAAATCAAGAAAGTAAAAACTCTCATGTGTCTGGCTTTTAAATCATGAATTTGTGACCAACCAGTCCATGCTCTGAGAGGTGATGGAATGGGTGATACTGGTGGAGAGGAAAGATTCAGACCAATAAGTTTCTGCTGCTCTATTAACTGCAAGAGTTTTCCACGAGCCTCCATACTCTGCCGATTCAATTCTGCAATCCGCTCCTCCATGCTACTTGATGTTAGAGGTTGTGTTGCTGGAAAGGTCTTAAAAAAAAAAAAGGCACAAATTCTACATTAAAAACAATCCAAACAATTTTAACTTTTTGTAAAACTGAGCTCTTCCGCTAAGAGCCAGCTAGTTAGTATTCACGGCCCTTACTATATGTAAACTTGAATCGTAGGCAAAGAATAAAAGTCATTTAATTGAAAAATTAGGGCTAAAGGAAAGGGATACCAATCCTTCTGATACTGGCACCACATAATCCCTCTAGTCCCATTGTCCATGGAGAACGTCTGTGGGACAAAGCTTCCCTGCATCTCTTCGTGTTTGTGAGGTACACAAAAGGTCCCATGAGCAAAGAGAGTACTGCTAGTGACCTGACTTCTAAGTAACAGGTCTATTAAAAATAGATCTGTGGTGTGAATCTCAGTATAGAAAAGAGGATCTGTTATCCTCGAGAGATGCTTCTATCATCCCAATCGTCATACATGTACCATGAGTTATTTGGCAAAGATTTCTAGGAATCTTATCACTCTTCTTGACCAGGGGTCAGCCACCCCAAGCCATGTTTGGCCTCAGATATCTAATTTGAGAAATGTGGTGACTAGAAAAGAATATGAAAGGTAGAGTAAAAAAGCCACCCAAGGAATATAACATAAATTTAATATGAAAATTCCTGAGATGAATATATGTGTCATTCTTAATTATTTCATTTAGTTAAATATGTCTCTTTGAGAAAAAAAAATTCCTAATATAAATCACTAATTTGTAACATATGCTTGTTAATTTTAAAAAAGAGAGATAAACAAAACATTTTAAATTAAAGATCACTCTGAAATTCGGAATATGACAGAGTGGTGAAGACTATAACATATAACAGATTATCCTCGCTAGCCTGATCTGTATACTAATTAGAAAAGCAGGCAAGCTCAATTTCCAACTCTGTTGCCTTTTTAAAACCAAGAGCTAGTTACCTGCTTCAAATAACTGTCAAAATTCTGCAAATGCAGAAATACCTCCAGTGACTCAAATTTAAGGTACTCTGTACTTATACACATCTATATCGATGGCAGCTGCCCACTCCCAATACTTCTTCCTGGTAAAAGATTGACAGTCCCCTCTGACTATTACTCTGTGACTCCACACTCATACTGCCCTTATTTCCCGTGAGTCTGTGCTGACAGAGGTGGCCCTTATCCCCCGCCCCCATCCCTTCCTAAACTTCCTCATGGAAGCCCTCAATCTATCATGGGTAAAGGCCTTTATAGAAGCAATCACCTCTGGAATCCTTAATCCATAAAGCTGCCCAGGTCTTTCCCACTGCTAAAAGACTGTTCTGTCTGCTATCAGAGCCCTGACAGGAGCCACTGTGGATCACAAAGTGGTAAAAGGACGTGTCTCCCAACACTGGGACCAGCATAAGAACATGTTATAAACAGTCGCTAGCTGGAATTTAGAATCCCTTTTCTCCCCACAAACAAGAAAATGAAGATTTAAGTTAGCCTGGTTAACTAACCTGGTTAGCCTACAAAATTCCTTCACTATAATAGGCAGACTTTTGCTATTCAAAGCATAATCCTCAGTCCAGTACCATCTGAGAACTTGTCAAAAATGCACAAGTACTATCTCAGAACTGCTCAATCAGAAACTGCATTTTAGCAAGATCTCCAGATGATTCATACATACATTAAAGTCTGACTTTAATAATCCTTTAAAACATCATTTCTAGGGACGCCTGGGTGGCTCAGTTGGTTAAGCGGCTGCCTTCGGCTCAGGTCATGATCCCAGTGACCTGGGATCGAGTCCCACATCGGGCTCCTTGCTCGGCAGGGAACCTTCTTCTCCCTCTGCCTCTGTCTGCCTGTGCTCGTTCGCTCACTCGCTCTCCCTCTCTCTCTGACAAATAAATAAATAAAATCTTTAAAAAAAAAAAATCATTTCTACAGGCAAATGCATTATGTGTCCTAAAAAATTAACTCCTTATGAATTGAGGCCCAGCTACACATAATTCTCTTGTATGAGCCCTGTAAGAATAAAAATGCTTTCAATTAAAATGTAGCTGTATAGCAGCCTTTCAAACTCATACTAATTTTGCATTTTATATTTATAACTTCATTTGCAGCTTAATTTCAGCTTTTCTACATATTTTACCTTTGTCTTATTTTCCTCATTCATTTTCATCATTTTCTATTTTATGTTGTCCTCTTTTACTGTATGTGTTAAATAAACTGATAAATAACTTTTCTTTTTTTTGTGATAAGAACATGACAAAGCATAAGCCTTCTAGTAGCAGCCTCGAAGATATCTAGGAACCCTTTGTTCCAGCAAAGTACTTAAATTCCTAAATGTCCTTAGTCAACCCTTAACTGGTACTCACTGCAGTCATGTTGCTCACACGACTTGTCTCTTGTTTGTTTAATTCCCGAACTCCATCCCCTTGCTCTCCTCCTGGCCCAATATTATTATTCAGATGTGCCTTGATAGCTGAATTCTGCAGGGTCAACTCAGCAATTCGTGCCATGATGTCTTTTCTTTGTATTAATGCTTCATTTGTTCTAAGCTGCTGCCCGTCTCCCAGTATCGGGGTCTCTTCTGAGAACTCGGGGATTCTGGCCTGCTGAGTGTTTGAATGGGAACTACAGAAGGGCTGTGAGAGGTTAACAAAAGGAGCCTGGGCTTTGTTCTCCAGATCTTCCCCCATGTGAGACACCCTCCACCTCTGGGTGAAGAGACGACTCTCTTCACTTGAATTCTGATCGTCTGTGTCAGTAGGGAAGGCCGTCTTTTCCCAATTTTGTTCCTTCTCAATTATTTCCACAGTTGGAGGAATTCGTGGAGCAGGACGAGTTTGAACAGTCCTCCTCAATACTGTAGATAAAATTAAAACAGAATAAACATGCATCATTTAGCCAAGGACTGGCTCTACAATCATCTCATTATTCATCATGGTAGTTAGAAATGTACTTCAAGAGAAGGGTCTGGTTTCTGAATGCCTAAATTATTTTAGCAGGGAATATACCAGCAATACCACCTCAAACAATCAAATACAGAGACTTTTATTCCTTAAACGCTTTATCAGTATCCTTGTAAAAAAAAGTCTGCCAAGTTCACATTTTAATACATGTATTAACTCGTATCTGGGAATACTGGGGGCGAAGGGAGTATAAATACCTACTGTAAACTGAAGATAGGAAAGGCATCTCTGAAGAAGTAAAATTTAAAAATGATTACATATATGGCAGAAAGCAGAGCAAAGAACAGTACAGGCAGAGAGAACAACGTATGTGAATGCCCAAAAATAGGAAAGAGCAAAGAAATGAGGCCAATTTAGTGTAATACAGTAACAAGGGAGAACGGGAAAAATATGAGATTGGAGAGGTGTACAGAAATATTCTCACTCAAGCCATGTTTGGAATTTTGTAATTTAATCCAAGATCAATGAAATATGGAGAAGGTTTGACAGTGACTCAATTTATATTTCTTAAATGCTATGTTAATTGGAAGATTCAAGAATGGAAGTAGGGAGACCAGTAAGCCATTGTGGTAGTCTAGGAGAAAGATGATGATAGATCCAATGAGGGTATGTTGGCTACAGAGATGGGGAGAAGTGTGAGAAATATTTTGGCGATAGAACTAAGAGTGATGAACTGGAAGTGGGGAGTAAGGGAAACACACAGATCAAGATGGCATGTGCAACTGAGTGGGCGGTGATACAATTTACAGAGATGGAGAAGATAAGAACAGATTTGGGGGAAGGGAAGCTATCAAGAATTCCACTTTGAACAGGATTAGTTTTTTGTTTTTTGTTTTTTTAAAGATTTTATTTATTTATTTGACAGAGAGAAAGATCACAAGTAGGCAGAGAGGCAGGCAGAGAGAGAGGGGGAAGCAGGCTCCCTGCTGAGCAGAGAGCCTGATGTGGGGCTCGATCCCAGGACCCTGAGATCATGACCTGAGATGAAGGCAGAGGCTTAACCCACTGAGCCACCCAGGTGCCCCTGAACAGGATTAGTTTAAGTGCCTGATGATTTATCCAAATATTCCCCCAGGAAAATGGGCTCATGGGTCAGAAAGTTAAGACTCATCTAGGTGAAGATACAAAACTGGAAGTCACTGGCATATATTGGGAGCAATGAGAATGGTTGAGATTATTTAGAGGAAAAAAAAATGAACAAGAAAAGAAACCAATACTGACACATGAGGAAATCAACATGCAGAGCTGCATAAAGAGGAGAAGCTAGCAAAGCAGACTGAAATGGGGCAGCCAGAATGGTTAGAGAAATATTACAAGAACGTGGTATGAAGGAAACCAAAAGGGAGTGGTTAGCTACATACAATACTACTGTAAGACCTAGAAACACAAAGAAGAAAAGTACACTGGAGTTACTAACCTGGAGGCCACTGAAGCCCATAGCAGGAGTAGTTTAGGGGAAATGATCTAATAGAGAGAGAACTGGGGAGACAGATGCCCCTAGTTCAAGACTACAGACTCACCTTCTTTCACTGACAACAAGGAAATTAAAAAATTAATAAACCCATGTCAGTGAAGATTATGATCTAGGGGAAGAGAGTCATTAGCAAATGAGATTATTTTGACACATTTCTGAAAGACTAAAAGTGGATGGGAAGTGTATAAAAGAATGAATTGAGTAGAAGCCACAGTTTAGAACATGTATATGTTATAAGGAAGTGATAGGTAAAAGCCAGTCTTTCTGGGAGAACCAGAAAAAGGCCACTAGCTCAAAGCTGACTGTGCAGAGGGAGAAAGTGAGAAGTAGGCTGAAAATTGGAGAATAACTTGAAAGTTAATCTACTTTATAGTTATGTCGGTCAAGCTGTGCTCACTACTTGCCCCAGTCATACTCAAAAGTGAAAAAATAGCATTGGGGAGGGCAATTGTGGTAGCCCCAGTAAAACAGCTGGATCCTACTTACATACCCTAAAAGCAAGCTTGCAGTTAATGAAGCATGTCCATATATCAAAGCAACTGCTAAAGGGAAAGTCTATTGGGAAAACAGACCTAGACCAACCTATACCCCAGAAGAGAAAACCTATGCCAACTACCTATAACATTCAGTCCAGTCCTTTATTCTTAACTGTGATAGGCAATGAAGGATCACCAGACATATAAGGAAAATCAACAGCACAAAATAGAAAAACCAGGATAGGAAAACAGAACAAAAGACAGAAGAAGGGAAAATTCAGATACAAAAGATAATGTAATAAAATTCTAAAGGGTATACTCAGAAGAGAAAGAAAATTCAGATACAAAAGATAATGTAATAAAATTCTAAAGGGTATACTCAGAAGAGTGTTTCTGGAAGATAATGCATTTGTTTTGTTTTGTTGTGCTGTGTTTGTTGTTGTTGTTTTTAATTTTTATTTATTTGAGAGAGAGAGAGAGAGAGAAGTAGACTCCCTGGGGGCAAGGAGCCTGGTTCCAGAATCAATCCCAGGGCCCTGAAGCCATGACCTTAGCTGAAGGAAGCCGTTTAACCAACTGAGCCACCCAGGTGCCCCAAGATAATGCATTTGTAATAAGCATCAAAGAAAAAAGGACAATCAAACACTAAGAAAGGGCTATTGCTTAGAAATTAAAAATATAACTTGGTGAAATTTTTTAAAAAATAAAAGACAGGGTTGAATGTAAAGTGAAAAAAAAAATCTTCCAGAATATAAGAAGGAAGATATAAGGCTAAATACATAAGAAAATGGTCCAGAAGGTCAATATACTATTTTTTAAAACTGCAGAAAGTCATGTGTCCTCATGTCCAAAAGGTCCCACTGGTGCCTCATAGTGCAATGAGAGAGGAAAAAAGAAAAAAGAAAAAACCCACATATTTAGACATACTTTATGCAAGGTCAGAATAAAAATAAAGGAATTCTAAAGCTTCCACAAAGAAAAAGTAGGTCAAATACAAAGAAATAAAAGTTAGATATTACATCATACATCTGAACTGCAACACCAGATACTAAAAATCAATAGAACAATGCCTCAAATTTCTCAGAGTAAAGGATTATGGACCTAGAATTCTATATCTAGGCAAATTATCAACCAAGCTTAACAGAAAAAGGAAAAATGTTCTCAGATTTTTAAGAATTTAGGATTTACCTTCTATACACCCATTCTAATGACTTCTTTCAGAAACCTGAGGGAGAAAACCAAAGAGGAATAAATGGAACCCAGGAAACAGTAGATATAACCCCAGGAGTATGACTTTAGCAAGTCCCAGGATAAGAGGTGTGTGGCGGGCCAGGGTGAGCAATCAATGCAGACTGGAGCAGGGTGGAAGAGCTCTGGGAATTATCTCTGGAATGAAAGCGGATTCCACTGCCACACACAGTATAACTAAAGGACCAGAAGCTATTATTCATGTGTAAATAAGAGGGTAAAGCACATTATTCTTGTGTAAACAAGAGGGTAAAACCAATTAGAAACTCCAGGCAAAACAAAAACTAAGGAAGAAATTCAGTATAAATATAGAGCAAACTTAAATATTCTGAACAACTGATTAAGTGAAATAAATTCACTTTGATCTTCATACTAAGAACTTTTTCCTTCCCGTGGCACAAAGACTGATAGTAACAATAGATTGAGAAACAAAAAAACAGTCACTTGTTTTCAACTTTCAGTAACCATCTATAGACAAGACACAGAGGACATAATTGTAGTAATGGAACAAAGTAAATGTCACCAAACTCAACACAGTAAAAGGAAATATAGACTGAGTGAAGGTGTGAAGTGGAAGCACAGGAGAGCCAGAAGGGAAGCAGAGCTAGTATCCCTGTCTTTCATAGTAGAAAGCCAAGAGATACTGCATAGAGTTAACAAAAAAGAGATAGAAAGTATTTGAAGTCACAAAAGTTAAGCAATAGAAAAATTAAAATATAATCATCCAAATTAGAGAAGGAAAGTAGGAGTTAATGTTAATTAAACCCTCTTCTTTAATAAAGGACAGTCTATAATTATTGTGTAAAGTTAAAATTTAAGAGAAAATATATAAAAATATCTTATATTAATTATGGAGACTACCACAAGATAAGCAGAAATCAAATTGGGAAAAAATGCTTCCCTCTTAGGGCAGGCCTAAAGATGAAAGAGGAAAAGACTTTTGTATGTGCCTTTTTTAACCACATCAAAATATAAATTATAATTGACACTTGAAAATGAAGAATGAATGGGAAATAAGAAAATGAAAACAGCATATATATACTACTCTTTCAAAAAGTGTGGCTGTAGGGGCGCCTGGGTGGCTCAGTGGGTTAAAGCCTCTGCCTTCGGCTCAGGTCATGATCCCGGGGTCCTGGGATCAAGCCCTGCATCAGGCTCTCTGCTCAGCAGGGAGCCTGCTTCCTCCTCTCTCTCTCTGCCTGCCTCTCTGCCTACTTGTAATCTCTGCCTTTCAAATAAATAAATACAATCTTAAAAAAAAAAAAAGTGTGGCTGTAAAAGAAAGTAGAAGTCAATCAATAGCTAACGGAAATAATCAATGATGGGAAATTCTAGGGCAATGCTGTCCATTACGAGAGTCTCTGGACATACGCAGTTATTCAAATTCATATTCAAATTCAAATTAATTAAAGTTAAATAAAATTAATAATTCAGTTCTTCAGTCACATTAGCCACATTTCAAGTGCCCTCTGATGCTAGCAGCTACCAATATGAATGGAGCAGACACAGAACATTTTCATCATCACAGAAAGTTCTATTGGACAGAGCTATTCCAGAGTATAACAAAAGGCTGATAAAGGGCTCTATGTACCTCCCACCTTTATCTGAACAATTTTTTATATGTGGGCATTCTAAATAAAATGCTGAAAAATATGATGACAAAACTCCACCAACTAAGAATACATGTTCAAAGATGATTCCATCTGCACACTGTAAAAGAAATGTGTGGCATTATTTTCAAGGCAAACCTGCTAACAAAGAAGTGTCTATAACAGCCCCCAAATAATTTGCTTTAGTGGACATTTAGTATATTTGTAACCAGAGTAAAAATACTTATGGTAATTGTTTCTTTAAAAGAATTTGGGGTGCCTGGGTGGCTGAGTTCCTTAAGCATTCAACTCGATCTCAGCTCAGGTCTTGATCTCAGGTTTGTGAGTTCAAGCCCATGTTGGACTCCACACTGGGGGTGGAGCCTACTTTAAAAAAAAAAAAAAGAAGAAGAAGAAGAAGAACTTCAAGCTATCTTCCTATCACCAGTGGGAAATACTTTATAATATCTCATGAGATCATTAGATGAGCATATTAATACCATGTAAACATTTGAAAGCTTGAATTGTGGTCAAGATGGCAGAGAAGTAGCAGCTGAGACGTCATCAGGTAGCAGGAGATCAGCTAGATAGATCTTTACAGAAGATCAAAGGAAATCCAGCCAAGACCAAGTTCAGTTAACAAGGAGAGCAGCGGAACTCCAGAGGAGGAGAAAGCAAAGCGTGGAATTCATGGCTTTCTCCCCATGATTCTTTAGTCTTGCAGTTAATTCAATTTTTTCTTTAAAGGGCATTTTCCTAGGGTCTTTGCCACCCTTTTAGTATTTTATTTGCTCCTTCATATAATCTTAT
>PISX010010086.1:0-23921 GCA_004024625.1 Mellivora capensis
TTGTATACAGTGTAAGAGAATGGTCGAGTTTCATTCTTCTACATATAGCTGTCCAATTTTCCCAGCACCATTTATTGAAGAGACTGTCTTTTTTCCACTGTATATTTTTTCCTGCTTTGTCGACAATTATTTGACCATAGAGTTGAGGGTCCATATCTGGGCTCTCTACTCTGTTCCATTGGTCTATGTGTCTGTTTTGATGCCAGTACCATGCTGTCTTGGTGATCACAGCTTTGTAGTAAAGCTTGAAATCGGGTAATGAGATGCCACCAGTTTTATTTTTGTTTTTCAACATTTCCATGGCGATTCGGGGTCTCTTCTGATTCCATACAAATTTTAGGATTTAAATAAAATCTTTTAAAAAATAAAAATAAAACCCCATGACATTTATTTTTGTCTATTTCATCAGCCACCTTAGAAATTTGCTGAGTTCTCTCATTTTGACTCAATTCATTTTTCTTTATATATTTTGATTCCATGTTGTTTGATACCATTGTTGTTCAGGCATAAAGGCTCATTGCCATTGTTTTCATAGTTTTTTTAAAATAACAAATATAAGGGGTGCCTGGGTGGCTCAGTGGGTTAAAGCCTCTGCCTTCGGCTCAGGTCATGATCCCAGGGTCCTGGGATCGAGCCCCGCATCAGGCTCTCTGCTCCGCGGGGAGCCTGCTTCCTCCTCTCTCTTCCGCCTGTCTCTCTGCCTACTTGTGATCTCTATCTGTCAAATAATAAATTAAAAAATCTTTAAAAAAATAACAAATATAAAATGTGCCCTATTTAATACATTTGGCTTAGAATTCTGTCTTTCTGATTTCACTGTTTCTTATCTTCTGTTTTTGGAAGCATGCGACCACTCTTGTCATTATTACTTTTGAAGATTTCTGCATCCTTTTATTTTCAACATATATTTGGACATGGAATGTGGTAGCATATTTATTTTTAACATAGCTGATGGTCTGTTAATATTAATAATGATAGAAACTTAGCTAAACAATTCTGAGTCACTCCATTCAGGCACCTTTTGAGCACTTTACCCATTATTTTATATAATGCTCAAACAGCACAAGGGGTATCCCTATGCGGTGGTTCCTCTGGTTGTCCCCTGTCCAGAGCTGAAGAAACTAAGGAGCCATGATGTGGCTTATCCAAGTTCAGAGAGCTAATAAAGGATTAGGCAGGATTTGAACCCGGGGACTGCCTGAGTCACTCCACATGAATGGTGTTCATCACACTTGCCTTCAGTTTTATCCGTGGCATCTTGTTTTGCACTGCATTCTGGGAGAATTCATCTGCTGAGGCTTTCAGTTCCCACTTAGACCTTGAGACAGGCCCATTATGGATGAAGAACATCTGCTCCATTGTTCACTTAAGAACTCATTTCTAATTTTTCCAGAACTGAAGACTTTTTGGATATAGCAACTTGTTGCTTTTTAGTGGGCCATGTGACTAAACAGGCCGACATTTGGGTTCTGAGGGTCACTTGACTTCTTAGTGTGGGTTCTCTTTGTCCCTCAAAGCAGCTGACAATGCAGGACATTGACCCTTTAGTCCTGCTCCAATATCCACTCTGGTCACTTCCTGTAGCACAATTTCTTCTTTTATTCAGGAGCAATGTTAGAAGATGGAAACTAGAGACAAATTCTAGAACTGTCACCCACCTGATGCCATCTGCTTTATATCTTAGGGAATATTTCTGTGTGTCTTCTGATCTCTTAAAAGCATCCTTCCCAGATTCCCAATGCTACTATGGCCTTTCTCTTCTATGTTTCTTTGGTCATTGCCATAGGACTGTTAGAGGCAGGAGGGGTAGATTAAATTCGTGTGTTTGGTGGGTCATCTTCACCTGGAAATCTTTCCATTTTTATTACTCACTAGTTAGAGCCATTGTTATCGAAGATATCAAAAGGGAATTGCTGGGACGCCTGGGTGGCTCAGTTGGTTAAGCGGCTGCCTTCGGCTCAGGTCATGATCCCAGCATCCTAGGATCGAGTCCCACATTGGGCTCCTTGCTCAGCGGGGAGCCTGCTTCTCCCTCTGCCTCTGCCTGCCACTCTGTCTGCCTGTGCTCACTCACTCTCTCTCCTTCTCTCTGACAAATAAATAAATAAGTAAATAAATAATTAAATAGGGAATTGCTTTGTTTCCCTGCTCCTCCTCTGGACTATATCAGCATAGGAAGCCGAAACTCACACTCTTGTCATATGGTGGACAGGGCCATGAAACTTGTCCACAGCACAAGGGATGTCCCGAAAACCTCCAACAGAGATCAGACTCAGGTAGAGTCCCTCACACATGTGTGTGACCTATGACCTGACTCAGCTATGACCTGACTCAGTGAGATGCTTGTCACTGAAGGGGTTATGTGACCATTGATGCTGAAAGGTAAGTCGCAAGTGCCCCAAATCTTCCTTTCAAGTCTTCTCTCTCCATTTTAACTATTTTTATTTTTTACACAGATATATTCACTTGGTTCGAAATTCAAGGGGTTCAAAGTGATACATGGTAAAAATCCTCTCTGCCCCTCACCCCAATCCAACTCCCTTCCCATGAACAGCCACAATGACCAGATTTTTATACTTCATTCTGGAGAATGTAGAAATTCTATACATTTTCCTCTAAAAAACAAACAAACACACAATTAGAACAGTATATTGCACACATGTTCTGCAACTTGTCTTTTTCACTCAATCATGTGCATTGGAAATAAATCCACGTTTGTTCTTGAACTTCTTCATTCTTTTTTACAGTTATGGAATACTTTATTGTGTGGCCGTCCCATTGTTTAAGCAATCCCCTGTTGACCCATGACGAGGAGGAAGACTTTCCTCTGCCCTTCAAGGTCATTCTAGGTGAACTTAGAATCAGATTGACATGACATGAATTAACAGGAGAAAATCAAATTTAATAGCATACATAAGGGGAATCCATATAAACATGGAAATTTTAAGGAAAATAAGGCAATGTGAAGCTTATATGAGCTAAGGAGAGGGGTAGAATCTGAGGAAACAACAACAGGGAGGAAGGCCATAGCAGGAAGGTGAAAGAAGATGTTTTGAAAAATAAAGGTTGCCCTATTCTGTGGTTGAGTTTCTTAGGTAAAAGGGAATCTGTCAGTAGTTCTTGTCCTGGTACAGGCTCTCCTTCCCAACGTACATTTAGGCAGTTGAGGACCAGGAAGAGAGATTTACCTCCATCTGTGGGGTTTTGATTACTCTGAACTCAAAAGAGTATTCATGGCAAAGTGGCCCATCTTGGGGCAGCCTGCCCTTGGCCCCCTACATTGACACTTTGCTCATCTCTTGTCTCTACTGTTACAAGCAATGTTGCTAGGCTTTGCTGACATCCTTTCACATATCTGCAGATATGGAGAAAGTACTAAAAGAGGACTTGCTGGGTCAAAGGGTATTTGCAAAGATGTTGTCAAATTTTGCTCTATGAGGATTGTTGCAATTTATACACCCACGAGTAATTTATGGCAGTGCTCATTTCCTGTATCCTCAATAATACACCATGCTATCAAACTCTGGGATCTTTGCCAGTATCTGATAGGTGAAAAATGATGTCCCTTTGTAGTTGCAATGTGAAATGACTTACTATGAGTGAGACTGAGCACCATTTCATCTTTTAAGATCCATGTATGTTTCCTTCTATCTCTGTTCATATCATTTGCACATTTCCTCGCTAAGTTATTGGTCTTCCTCTTGCAGATTTGCAGAAGCAGTTTGTGTATTAGGGAAATTATTCTTTAGAAGTGAATTGAGTTGCAAATACTTTCGCAGTTTATTATTTGTCTTGTGGCTTTGCTTATGGGGGGGGTTCACATATAGGTTTTTTTTTCCCCTTTGCCTTTAAATAATGGAATCTACCAATATCTTCTCCATGGCTATGAGGTGTTTATGTCATACCTTGGAAAGGTCTCCCCAGTATTTGGTTCTAAACAATTATCATATTTCTTCTAATTTTATGCTATCCTGTTCTACATTTCATTATTCGACCAACTAGAATTTATCCTGGAGTCATGTGTGAGATCTGAATTTAACTTAACTTTTTTCCAAAAATTCCCTTTCCATCTTAACTTTAGACTGAGGTTGTTTCATTTTTCCCCTTAAAAAAATAATATGCTCTTGGCATATTTATAGGGATGACATCACCTTCATAATTAATACACTTTCCACTACTGGTACTGTTATGACCATGAATCTTCTTTTCCAGGAGTACAGATTTCCATTTGTTTGAGTTTCCTTTGTGTCCCTCAGGGGTGTTCTAAATTTTTCTTCTTATGAATGGTGCACCCAAGAAATGTTTATTCCACTGAGGGCGGTTGTAATTTAAAAAGAAGAAAGAAACCCTGACATCTTAGATTAGCACAACAATGTTTACTCAAAAACAGGTTGGCAAGTGGTTCTCCATCCTGAGACTCAGGCTTCCAGGTTCTCTCTATCCTGAAGGGGGGTTTTAAACACAAGTCCTCCTAAGTTCCTCTGGTGGGGGGGGGGGGGCGGGTCAGAGCATGGAGAGGCACCCAGGCTCTCAATCCTCTGGGCCTGGAAGTGATGTATTTCTATCACAATTCATTGGCTCAATTTATCACAATGCCCCCTCCCTGCAAGGATCTAGAAGGGTACTCGAGAGAGAGGACAAGGTATGGATAACATTGGGAGTCTCTCTCATTCCAGCAAAACCACAGTTAAGGATGAAGATGAACTAAAGGAATATTCTGGTCTTACGAAATCTCAGAAGAGAACATTCAATTCTAGACCTCTCCTCTCAGAAAGCGACTAGAGGGGATATTCTGCCAGAGTGGAGAATAAACCAGGGAAGATGGTAACATGGGATAAAGAAACAAAGACTCTTGGGCGCCTGGGTGGCTCAGTAGGTTAAGCCGCTGCCTTCGGCTCAGGTCATGATCCCAGGGTCCTGGGATCGAGTCCCACATTGGGCTCTCTGCTCAGCAGGGAGCCTGCTTCCCTCTCTCTCTCTCTGCCTGCCTCTCTGTCTACTGTGATCTCCCTCTGTCAAATAAATAAATAAAATCTTTAAAAAAAAAAAAAGAAACAAAGACTCTTACTCAAGACTGAGTCCAAGGGTATTGCCAGGAAGATGGTGAACATTCCTGGAGAATAGCTGGGCTTTTTAACTGAAAGTGTGTAGCCTAGATCTACTGCTTTGCCTCTTTGAGGGAAGACCCATGTGAGAAGGAACAGACAGAAAGGAAGCTAGCCGAGGGGCAGAGCAGACCGGCCAGGTGATGCGGGGAACAGCTTGGATCCAGCCTTCCCTGAAGTTGAACCTATTCTTAGAAAATTCTGTCACACAGGCCAACAACTTTCCCTTGTGCTTTAGCTAGTAGCTTCTGATTTTCTGTCACTTGTAATAAAACAAAACAAAAATTCAGACTGAGACCAGGAAACAATAGAAACAGAAGAAACAACCCATGTCCTGAAAGAATTTTAAATCTTGTTGGGGAAATTTTATCTAGCATCACCCACTAGACATTGCCTCTGTTTCTAGACTCTCATCTCTGCAAGGACCAGGTCATATTTTTAGATAATTTCCTTGCATGCAGCGGGCCTTAGGAGCTGGGCAGTTTTCAGAAATTAAAATTACCTTGTCTTGATGTTGCTGTTCTTTTACGAAAGCATTTACTATTTAAACATTTGTGACATTTTTTTCATTTAAATGAAAAGTTTTCATTTTTTTAATACCAAGGAAATAAACAGAGATGTTTCCAAAGGTTTATTTTAGACAGAAACATTGGGAGCAACTGAAGAGTTCAACATTATGGAGTTAATTGAGAAAATTGTTATATACCTGTACAGTGGAAAACTAAATTATTTTAAATAATTTCATAAAAATGTCTTTCTGGCATTACAAATTATTATTAGGTGAAAGAGATCAGGTGGCAAGCAAGTTTGCTAGTTTTTAAAAGTGGGGAAAATAGGGACACCTGGGTGGCTCAGTTGGTTAAGTGGCTGCCTTTGATTCAGGTCATGATTCCAGCATCCTGGGATCGAGTCCCATATCGGGCTCTCTGCTCAGCAGGGAGCCTGCTTCTCCCTCTGCCTCTGTCTGCCTGTGCTCGCTCTCTCTCTCTGACAAATAAATAAAATCTTAAAAAAAAAGTGGGGAAAATAGTTTAAGTAGTTTTCTGAGTGTTGAGATTTCAAGTGAGTTTTTTTGTTTGTTTTCTGTTTGTTTTGGTGGGGGGCTTGCCAGTGAGGTAGGAGGGGCAGAGGAAGAGAGAAACAGAATCTTAAATAGGCTCCACACTTAGTGCAGAGCCCAGCACGGGGGCCCGATATCACAACCCCAAGATCATGACCTGAGCGGAAATCAAGAATCAGACATTTAACCGTTTGAGCCACCCAGGTGCCCCTCAAGTGAAGTTTCTTTCTTTCTGATTACCTGTTTTTTTAATTTTCTGCAATTGATGTGGATTAATTTTAAAATGGGAAAAAGGTGTTTATAAGATGGCTTGTGAGTTCAAAGGTATTTTGCATGAGACTGAACTGCAGAAATATATATATTTTAAGATTTTATTCTTTTTTTTAAAGATTTTATTTATTTATTTGCCAGAGAAATAGCACGGGAGAGAGAGAGAGAATACAAGCAGGGAGAGCAGCTGGCAGAGGGAGAAGTAGGCTCCCTGCTGAGCAAGTACCCTGACGTGGGGGACTAGATCCCAGGACCCCAGGATCATGACCTGAGCAGAAGGCAGACACTTAACCAACTGAGCCACCCAGGCGCCCTGTTAGGAACATTTTTAAATGTACTTTTAAAACAGTTTTTAATTAATTAGTTAATTAATTAATTTAATTAATTAAATCATCCCAACATGGGGCTCAAACTCATGACTCCAAGATCAAGAGCCACATGCTCTTCCAACTGAGCCAGCCAGGCACCCTGAAAACTTCTTTAAATTTAATAACACGGCATATGAGCTGCTAATACTTTGCTTACTTTATATTAATTCACTTTATCTTCTGAAACACGTTCTGATGATAAAAGACACCTTTCTCCTTTCACACTTTTAGTAGTTTACAGTCGCAGATTGTGTAATTGACTAACTAGAGCAACTAGCGACTGGAGTTGCTAGTTTCCTGCTAAGAGGACTACCATCCTCATTTAACAGAAGGATGGCGCTGTATCACCACTAGGTGGTGCTATAAAGTAGGCATTCAATCCCACACTGCTTGAACTTGGTGTTGACAGCGATTTTTTTTCTTCAAGGAATAAATCACTCTGAAGGCATCTTTGTCACTCCCATTAGCTCTATCTACTCCTCTCCTAACTTTAATTTGTTAAATCACCCCGTGGTGAAGGAATGTCAGCCTTTGATTCATAACAAAATCTGTTCTGTAAAAGTTCTTTGGGTTAAATAAAATGAGGGCTTCTGAGAAGTGACATTAATTCCCTGCGTTCTTTCACAGTTACCTTCAAGCTCTAAACGATATTGTAAAAGAATGCAAATAGTAGTTTTCATAGTCAACTAAGCAGAAAAACCAAAATAGCCTTAACAACAAACAAAACTTCACCACTCTTCACGGTATATGTAGTTGATAAGCTAAAGCTTTTGTTTATTTTCATTGCTAAATCTTGCATGGAAAGAATGTTTCTGGTAGGTACAGTGAGTTTTGTCTTTATCAGTGTGGTTCAAGCACTCAGGCTCTGGTTAATACCCAATTTAATCAAAGCTTTGCTCTTCCCGGCAGCTTCTCTGATGGACATTACTAGTGGACTCTGTCCCCCAGGAGAACACAATGGTTTCACTCCAGACAGCATTTGCCAACTTTACTCTGTGTTGCCGAAGGTTTCCATTATTCATTGGGGAAAAAAATTCTACACATTTTTGCATGAAGGTCACTCTGGTGTCAATTTGTAATATGTAGATATAGATCCTCTCTCATCTGTGATTAACTGGTAAGAATGATTCCATTCTCAGGAAACCCAACTGGCTCAGCCTGTGGAGCGTGTGACTGTTGATCTCAGTGTTGTAGTTTTGAGCCCCACGTTGGGTGTAGAGAGTAGAGTTGCGTGTAGAGAGTACTTAAAAAGAAAATTTTTAAGAATGATTCCATTCTCCAAGGCCTGAGTCAGTTCAGTTCAACTCCCAGTAACCTCATTAGAACCAATATTTCCAAACACACACACACACACACACACACATACACACGGAACAAATACTTCCCCTACAACCACCTCAGCACTGAAATGATATGCATGAGGTCATATAGCAAAAAATAACATAGATAGAAATCTGTTGAATAGGAGATAACATTGAATTGGCAAATCCCAAAATGAAATAACTAAAAAAGTATGTTTACATTTATACTTATTTTTATATTTCTTTCATGAAGGAACACATCCCAACAACAATCCTTTCGTTCAGTACCTTGAGAAAAAATTCTTAGCATATTTATAAATATAAAAATATGTCTTATCCCATTTTGGTTGCTATAACAAAATACCACAGACTGGTGGCTTATAACAATAAACAGTTACTTCTCACAGTCCTGGAGGCTAAGAAAACCAAGATCATGGTGTCCGCAGATTTGCTGTCTGGTGAGGGCTTCCTGGTTCACAGACAGCTATCTTCTTTCTACCTCTTCACTTGGCAGAAGGAACTCTCTGGTTCTCTTTTATGAGGATAGTATCCCATTTATTAGGGTTCCACCGACCCTCAAGATCTAATCCCCTCCCAAAGGCCCCACGTCCAAATACCCTCACATGGGGAGTTAGGATTTCCAAATATGAACTTGAAGGGGACATGACCATTGAGACCATAAGACTATATATACATATATATATATATATATATATATATATATATGTATATGTATGTTGGGGGGTATGAGAGAAAGAATACAGCCAACTTTTAGTAAGAAAATAGTCCACTATTTTCTAAATAAGTATCTGAATAACTGTCTATTGAACGCCATGGTTCTAAGTGTTGTGAGGAAAGCAAAGAAGTAAAGGATGGATCCTACCTTAAGAACACGTATCCACACATTCTCATTGAAGAAACCAAAACAGGAATTTAAAAGTTTAATGCAGTACAAAGCCCCATATAACTAGACTGAAAGTCCGCCATGTTGAATAAAAGGTCTTCTTAAGCCAGCACAGAGGGAGATGACTTCCTGGAAGGAAAGTGACTTAAGCAGTTCATATGCTTCACATAATGTCTTGTGAGGTTCATCCATTCAATAAATAATTCTTAAAGTAAAGCATTCTGGTTTAGAAAGTGGTAGGAGCAGAGGGTTCATGTTGAGGAATAGACTGGACAAGCTGGTTGGAGTCCGCCTATGGCAGACAGTTCTTAAAAGCCAGGAAAAGGGACTTTTACTCTATTTTCCTGGCCTCAAGTCAACAGCCTGCTTTGTAATTGCTGAGAGGGGCTAGGAGCTGATTCTCTGCTGCCACATTCCACTCCCCCCTGCTTTCATGAGTCAACGGTTGTGCCACTGAGTGGCAGTGCCCATTGCCAAACTCTAGGTGGGGCTAGTCCATCGATATCTCCCCCTGAAGAGTTGGCACTTTCACAGGTCCTATCCCACACCCCCTGGAAAGATAGCAAGAACAAGCTCAGAACTTGGCTCATTCCTTTGTTCACACTGCCTCAAGGTGGTGTAGCTGGAAAGTTCAGGGTTACAAAAAGCTTGAGAGAGGCATGGGGGCTGGGCATCTATGAACCAGGGCTGAGCACTGGGAACTAGTCAGGGACCTGATTTGTAACTCGGGACCTGGCCTTGTATTGTTGGGGAGGGAATTGAACCTTCCTGCAGAGCTGCCAAGGTGGTTTTGATTTGTGTGGGTGCAGTACAAGGTCAGGAACGCCAGAAACCAACCACCAAATGCTGCAGTAATAAAAGATCTGCTGACCAAGTCAGGCTCAGAAATACAGCAATCAGGCTGTGGAATTGGTGAGGGATGCAGAAAAATACAGTCTGGTCCCAAGCCATGTTTTTGGACATAGAACATAACAAGGAAGAAGAGTGAGGACAGTGGGTTTTTTTCCTCAGTGAAAAATTGGGGAAGGGTTAGACTGGAGAAACAGTTGTACAACAGAGAAAAAAATGCTTGGAGACGCCATGTCCTGAAAGATCTCTTCCTGCCTAAGAAGCACATTCCTTTCCATCAAATTCTAAAGTATCAAAATTTTAAGGGTCTTAAAAAGAATAGGAGAACATCTCGGTGCCTTATTATAATCGATAGGATCAAAGATAACTCCAAGTATTGGAATATAGGTGTATTAGTTGTCTATTGCTGCATAACAAGTTACCCCCAAAACTTAGTGGCCTTAAAAAACATTTATTTTCTCAGTATGTGTGGGTCAGGGATCTGGGCACAGTTTAATTGAGTTATCCATTCAAGGTTTCTTATAAGGCTTCGATCAAGCTGTCAGGCAGGTCTGTGGTCTCATCTGAAGGTTCAATGGGAGAAGGATCTACTTCCAAGGTCACTCACATGGTTGTTGGCAGGATTCCTTGTGAGATAGTAGAATGAGGATCTTGATTTCTCACTGGCAGGTGGTCAGAGGCTACCCTCAATTCCTTGCCATATGAACTTCATCAGCTTGCTTTATCAGAGCAAACACGCAGAAAGAGTCAGAAAGAAACAGCATACAAAAAAAGATGGGAACTGATCTCATATAACCTAATCACAAAACTGGTATCCCATCACCTTTACTATATTTTATTCATTAAAATCAAGTCACTAAGTTCAGCTCAGTTACACAGGGAAGGGAACTACAGGTGTTAATACTGAGAGGTGGGAACCATCAGGAGCCCTGTGAGAAGCTGCCTACCACTAAGAGACTGGAAGAAGAAAAATGTCATGGACCACAGTAGGGTAATCAGGATAGAAGTCATTTAGGGACTCAGATGAAGAGCTGAGTTGTATTCCTGGTGAGTGTGAGTAATGGTGCCAGACCCAGAACCACAACCCACCACGATTTGAACCATTAAGAGCTCAAGCAAGAAGGCAAGCTGGAGTCCTAGATTAGGAAGCATCTCATTTTGACCATGTGCAGGACTGGTACACTTAATTTCATTACATGCGTCTGCACAATAAACTGGTCTGCTCTCTGGACAATCAGTTCTGTCCTTGGGAACTCTAAAAACTCTTCCTGGCAATGTGTATTTTTCATCAATTCCCTCCAGATTCTTAAAGAACTAACTGATGAAACTGACCTTGGCCATGATGTAGAACCACACAGGCAAAGGAAGCCACTTAGATGTTGGGGTTTTTTTTTTTTTGAAACAGAATAAGGCCTAAAAATTGTTTTGCCTTGATTGCTGTTGTTACTTTTCTAGAAATGGTCCCTTCCTATTTTAGACAAGGATGTAACATCTGCCTGTTCTATCTCGAAGCTCTTGTGGGAGCCAAATGCAATAATGATCATAAATGCATTTTGAAAAGTTTTTTTAAAAGGACAAATGTCAGATATTCAGACCACATAGTGGTATTATCATGGTTGTTGCTTTACCTTTTTTTAAGTTTTTAAAATTTATTTAAGTAATCTCAACACCCAGCATGGGACTTGAACTCAGGACCCTGGAATCAAGAGTCACATCTCTTCCAACTGAGCCAGCCAGACCCGTCTCATTGTTACTGCTTTAAAAAACTGTTTATCAGAAAACATCAAACCCTTCAAGATTCGTTTTGGCTTCTTCTACTCCTTCTGTTCCCAGGATAGCTAATCCCCACATCCCAAGAGGAGGTCTCTTCTTCATGACTTTGAGATCTGTACCTTCATCTCACTCTTCTCATACTTGAATTCAGGCCCTTCTCTTCTCAGGCCAAAGACACAGACAGCCTTCATGCTTGTCTCCACGTGCCACTTAGTTTTGCCATATCTTCTTTCTGAAACACTTCTTATCACCATGTCACTTTCTGTGTGAGGTACTCACCCCACACTTGGGGCCTCCTGTCACCATGGCACTGACTGATTCCCAACCTCACCAGCCCAATGGTCCTTCTGCCCAGACCTATGGCCTTCCTGAGGTCTTGCACTGGTTCTCCTTCAACCTCTGTGCCTGGAAGCAGAGGACATGGGTCTGTCCTCTGATTCTTGTACGTACCATGACTGCTCACTCCAACTTTCTTCAGCATGATTGTGTTGCATATATTTCATCCCTCTTCCTGTCTTGAATATTGACTTGAAATCATTATCTGGTCATTTTTTAAAATCACAGATTTTTATCATTAACCAAAGATACATTTAATCATCACAATTGCTCAACAAAGTAAATATAATAATCCTCATTTTATGGTTGAAGAAACCAAAGCTCAAGGCTACACAGTTAGTCAAGGTCAGAGCCAATACCCAAACCTAGGCCCATGTGCTCCTTCTACCCAGAGTGCCCTGTGATGTCTCCCCTATTGGATTGTGAGACACCATGCTCCCTGAGTCTTTTGACTCCCCACAATAACTGGGGATTTTGCCCCAGGGTAGAAAACAAAGTGATATGTACAAACCCCTGACAGACATACACATTTCTGCCACTATTTATTCAATGCTGATAAATTCCAATGGATAGAAAAGGTTAACTTGCATTTTGTAGGGGGAAAAAGGAAAAACAGAAATGTTAATGAGACTGTTCTCGTTCTGGTAACAATGCATGTCCATATTAAATATAAAGGCTGAAGAAGTTCCATTTCCAGTAGGCTAAGTCTGACTCTGTGTCATTAAATATCTACATTAAAAGAAGTATCACACTGTCTTAAGATTTCTTCTTTTACATGTAACGATTCCAGGGTGTAACACTTTAATCTATAAAAAGTACTAACTAAAAGTAACCGTTACCATGGCAGCACACTGAATGCATTAGTAGCCTCCAAAGGCAAAGCACTTTGAAAATGAGCATTTAAAGATACCCCAGACTAACCGACACTCCAGGGAATGGATTTTAAATCACTGTTAATACTTGGGAGTTTCATTCTTGGGTTCAGAAGTAGATCACAGAGCTTGCCCCACACATACACCATTTTTTAATTAAAAGACAGTATTCCGTTAGTGACTGACTGCTGATTTTCTACATGTATTTTTTTTTAGGAACTCAAAAAATGGATTCTAAAATGTGTCTAGATGTGTAAGGTCCACAAATAGGTGGACAATTTGGCAGAAGAAGGACCAGGGGTTGCAGGGTGCTCTCCGTATGTGAAGTCATACCACAAAGTTGAAGCAAAAAGAAATCTGGTCTGGCAGAAGTAACACAAAGAGATAAATGCAGCCTGTGGGTGGGCTCCCAAACTACCACACGCAGCCCTGAGACAGGCACAGGGGAGCAGGGGACTCCAGACCAAAGGGGAAAGACTGACGTGTTAGCAGCAATGATGGGGAAAACCATCTCAATAAATGGACGGCTTTGAGTTGGATCCCTACCTCACACTGTACGAAAAAGGCAAAGTGCTCTTGGATTCAATACTTAAATATGAAAAGTAAAGCCATAAAACTTTACAAAAAGGTGGTAGAAAATGTCTTAGGGACTTCAGGGAAGAGATAATTTGAACAAGATCTGTTTTTTTTTAAGTCTTTTATATTTAAGTAATTTCTAAACCCAACGTAAGGCTCAAGCTCACAAACTCACAGCAAGAGTTGTGATCAAGAGTCATACACTCTTCTAACGGAGCCAGCCAGGTGACCCTTTATTTTTTTTTTCAAGATTTTATTTATTTATTTGACAGAGGTCTTTGGGTTTCTTCAAGTTGGGCCAACACTGGCCAGGGATGAAGTTTTACATTTGTGCATGGGCCCCAGCTTTGTGGAAATTTGCTTATTCAAGTTTATTTTAAAGAACAAATAGATTTATCAGTGCTTAATGAGAATCTAAGACAGTAAACAAAGGGCTCAGAGATGTTTCCAACTCCAAACAAACTAACACTTAAGGTACATGTCACATTCTTTTTAAGTATACTCCTGAATCCCCTTCACCTATTTGATTCATTCCCCCACTCACTGCCCCTCTTGCTCACCATCAGTTCGTTCTCTAGAGTTAAGAGTCTGTTTCTTGGCTTCTCTCTGTTTCTCTCCCCACTTTGCTGTTTTGTTTGGTTCCGTAGATTCCACATATGAGTGAAATCATATGGTATTTGTTTTTCTCTGGTTGACTTATTTTTAGCATATACTTTCTAGCTCCATCCATGTCATTGGAAATGGCAAGATTTCATTAGTTTTTATGACTGAGTAGTATTTCATTATATAATATATACACACACATACACACACACATATATACACACCACCTCTTTATCCACTCATCTGCTGATGGACACTTGGGCTACTTCCATAGCTTGGCTATTGTAAAGAACACTGCAAGAAACACAGGTGTATATGTATCCCTTTGAATTACTATTTTTGTATTTTGAGGATAAATACCCAGAAGTACAATTACATTACAGTAGTACAATCACCACCCAGAAAAATAAACTTAAAATGGATTAAAGACTTAAGTGGAAGACCTGAAACCCTAAAAATCCTTAGAGAGAGCACAAGTAGTCATTTCCCTAACATTGGCAATAGGAACATTTTTCTATATAGGTCCCCTGAGGCAAGAGAAACAAAAGCAAAAATAAACTACTGGGACTACATCAAAATAAAAAACTTCTACACTGTGAAGGAAACAGCAAAACTAAAAGGCAACCTGTGGAATGGGAGAAGGTATTTGGAAATGACATATCTGATAAAGGATTAGTCTCCAAATGATATAAAGAACTGATACAATCAAACACCCCCAAAACAGAGAACTCCTATGTTACATTCTTTTTGTTGTTTACATAATTAAGAAGAAATTTTAACATTGTATAAAGTTTTCAGGCAAAGGGAAAATGGAAGAAAGTATAATTTACTACTTAAACTGAACAGGAACAATATTTTGGATTATTCTTGTCATCAGACCTTCAGAGATAGATGTCTCAGTGGCCCAGAGGAAGGCAACTAGCCACAAAGAGGACAAGGGGTGCCCTGTGGGAAGGCAGGGAAGGGTTCAGTCCTCCATGCCAGGAAACTGGCATTGAAGCCTTGCGACTGCGCCATACATGTCACTGACGAGGAAATATGGGTAAAACTAATATTGTTTTGCTCAGAAAAACACTTTGAGGGAGGAACTATTTGTCCCCTGTATTAAGTCACAAAAGTAGGTAGATACATTACCACGCCAGAGGTACTAAAATGAAGGATATGAAATTGTCCTTTTTCCAGGACAAAAATGACAACGTAACATGGTTCCACCATACAGCTCTCAACCGGAAAAGGCATGCGAAGCTCGCTGAGCGATGAGAGGAGAGGTCGCAGGCTCCAGTTTCAGGGATGAACAGGACAGAAGAGCTTCAGGTCCAGAAGGGTGTGAACGGAGAGGCAAGAACAGCCGAGAGTCTGCAGAGAAGTTTAGCACCGCAGAGTGAGCAGGAATGTGCAGAAAGCCCTGAGGCATCAGTACCACCCAAAAAAAAAAAAAAAGCAAATAAAAAGAAGTCGGAAAGTCCCATGACTATCCTGACAATAGATACCACTGATCTTCAAAGTTCCAAGCCAAGCATTGCGGCTTAAACGTATTTTTGTTGAATTGATGACTCTTTAGAGTAAATCAAGCGGTTATGGCAGCAAGCCCCAATGTTTGCCACAGCAGGTGCCCCCGGCTGAGCACGCAGGCAGCGCCCCCTGGGGGTCCTGGGTCCTCAGGGGTGCGGGGAAGCCTGCTTCTAGAAGCCTGCAGAAGGTGAAAAGTGCTGGGTCATCCAATTCTGAACTCTGGTTTGATTGGCTGCGAAATCGCTTCTGGTTTATATTTTATGATGAATAATAATGGTTCATGTTTTCTTTCATTAAAAGTGCGTCATAAATTTCGGGGGAAGGATAAGACAAATATAGTGGGGACTTCAGAATTAAAGCTGTGCATCTGTGTGGTTAAAAAAAATGTATCATAAAGAAATATCCCATTTGGTTCCAAAACATCACAACGTGATTTAATAACTGGGGTAAAATTGGTTTAAGTGTTCAAACTGACAGGGCCTCTGTATAAAACTTCTCGGACAGTCATTTGACTGAACTTCCTAATCAAATTGGTTGGACGACTTGTTAATTTTTTTGTAACTGTAAGGATCAAACTTTTGATTTAGAAATGATCTTGGAGGCACCTGGGTGGCTCAGTCGGTTGAGCAACTGACTCTTGGTTTCCGCTCAGGTCATGATATTGGGGTCCTGGGTTCGAGCCCCACATCAGACTCCACATTCAGAAAAGAGTCTGCTTGAGTTTCTCTTTTCCTCCCCCTCTACTCTTCCCCCCACAGCCACTCCCCCCCGCCCCACTCCCTCTTTCAAATGAATCAATCAATCTTAAAAAAAAAAAAAAATGATCTTAGTGTAAGTTAAAGCTTTGAGTCAGACAAAGCTGGGTTCAAATTGGCTTCAGCCAGTCAGCGAAGTGTGGACTTCGGCCTCTTCACTTCCACACACCTCAGTTTTCCCATCTGTAGTATGGATTGCTTCAGAAATGGAGAAAGTAGAAACATCCATGTCTGTTCTCTTCTCTTTGGAAGGGATGAAAATCCCTCTCTTATGCTGGTATGAAAGAGCAGGTTCTTGATGTGATCCCCAAGTACAGGGGAAGAATTCAGCCCAGAGTCATCATCCCAGGTCCGCTCCTGGGTACAAAATTAGTTCTAATAGGCTCTTCTAGAAGAGCAAGAAAGTGAGGCCAAAGGGAGGCACGCGGGACAGTATTCCCCTAGGCCTGGCCTAGCCCTGCAGCCCACCAAGGACCCAGCCACCAACTCTCAGAGGGTTCGGTTCCTGGATCCCCAATTTCCTCCAAGCCCTGGTGTAATAGTAACTAGAGTGATCCTCATTTTCATGGCCTGAGGTCTAAGGCCCCGGAGACTGTGGGAAGTGAGAGAGGGAGAGTCTTGTCCCTCTCTCCAGGGCTCTATGGAAATACAAAATGAGAATTATGCTTTAAAGTTATTTCGGAATAGCATGGGTTTTTTGTTTTGTTTTGTTTTGTTTTTATTGTGGTAAAATACCTATAATATAGAATTCACCATCTTAACCCTTTTCCAGTATACAGTTGAGTGGGGCTAAATACACTCATGATGTACAGCCATCACCCCCATCCACATCCGGAACCTCTTCATGTTGCAAAACCAAATCTCTGCACTCATTAAACGCTAACTCCCCATTCCTCTCTTCTCCCAGCCCCTGGGACCACCATGGCACTTTCTGTGTCTATGCATTTGACTACTCTAGGAAACTCATCTAAATGGAATCATACAGTATTTGCTTTTTAATGACTAGCTTATTTCACTGAACACAATATCTTCTGTGAGCTTCATCCACATTGTAGCAGGTGTCAGAACTCATAGACCACAAAAATGCAGAGCAGTGTCTAAAGCACTCAACTTCAAATTCCCTTTGCCTCTTGGAAGAAAATGTTTTTCTCAAAAATCCTAAAATTTGTGTTCAGTTTGTTTATAGTAATGGCTCCTGATAAGTGATATTCCTTAGCAGACCGTACAGAATAATGTCAAAGAATTCATCGATGCTTAAGTTCAATCATCCACTCATAATGTAGTAGCTTTCCCTTCTGGTCTCTTATTTGCTTGGAGATAAAAATAGATAGAGATTTCAACCTCAGAGCAAAGCGCAGCTTATTGTGTTTATTTAGTGTGTTATAATTAAAACTCTTGTGAATTCGGCAGCTTCATTTTACAGAGGCTGAGAAAACCTTTTTTCAGTTTGGTTCAAGTAAATTCACACTTCCTGAATTCCGTTTTGGTTTTAGGATCTAAAAATGAACCTAGGATTAAAAACAAAATGCAGCCACACCACTGTGGCATGCTTAGGCTCGTGCAGGAACAAAAGGGTGTGTGCAACGCCTAGCACGTGCCCACATGTCACATTTATAGAGCCAGCTAAAGCTCTGTGGCTACATTTGAGACCAGGGACATTATTGGTCACACATGGTTCCCCCCCCGCCACTTTTGATTGAGGTCAGCTCTCTGACCCCAACATCAACGATACCCTCAACCTTGGGATTGAATTCCTTAGAAGAAATTCTTTATAAGAATTTGAATTCTTTATAAGAAAAAGGAAAAAAGAAAATTTGCTGACATGAAGGAGGTCCCTGAAGGGTACTCATTTTATTTGCCACCAGAGTTGGGGAGGTGGCAGGAGCCTCAGAGTTAATGGGAACAGTTGTCATTGGGGTTCCCCCAGCACAGCACCCCAATGTCCATGGGAGTTTTCCATCAGCAGGGCACCAGATCCTTCTCTCCTGCCCCACTGTATCCAGGAGGCTGGAACATTGATTCTGAGACACCAAATCTTGAGTGTCATGACGCAGGGAATGGGGTGGGGGTCAGAGGTCATAACAATATGACCTCTGCAGCTGTATCCCATCGGGGCTCTTCCTGCCTCCTCCCTGACCTTCCCAAGCTTCCTGGTCCTGCTGCTCCAGAGTAGTGTGGGCCCTATTATGTGTTTGTGAGCACAGATACTGTGAGCCAGAGCATCCTGGGGTTTGGAGGAAAATCAGGGAGAGTAACCTTGATATGGAAACAAAGTTGGGTCAGATTCCAGACCTGCCTCTTATAAATCATGTGGCCTTGAGCAAGCATTTTGCCCCACTGTGTTTTCCTTTCCTCATTCGTGCAGTGGAAGATAGGCCTTGCCTTGCATGCTTACTCTCAAATGAGACCTGAATGTTTCTTTACTGAAACATACTGCACATTGGAGAGAGGATTTCTCTGCTGTAAACCAAAAGCCCACCAGCACACCAGACTTGGACCTGAAAGGATTCATGTTTAAAATTATAACTCCCACATCGCTGCCCCTTGACCCCACCCTAGACTGCTAAAATTGACATCACCCCTCTACTCTATGCCTGGATGGACAGCAGTAGATCAAGGTTCAGGATTGGCTTAACCCAGACACTCCAGTTCCTCCAGTGCCATGCCTAAAATGTCTGCTTCATCTTCGCTTTGAGGTATGGAGGAGGTGAGAAAGATTCCCTTCTGTAACTCTCTCAAAAGAAAAAGATTTTTCCTGGACTGCCTAACAAATTTCTCAGCCTGTTTACTAGCCTGAATTGCATCTTATGCCCATTTGTGAACTGATCTAGGGCAAGGAGAGTGGGTCACCCCCTGACCAGCCATTTCCCAAGTCTGGGGTTAGAATCCACTTCTCTTAAGGCACATGGGAGTTCCGTGGGTGGAGGTATGGGGAGAACTCCCCCAAAACAGAGCTCTGTCAGGAAGGAGGGAATGGTGACTATATGCTGTACATGCATAGGAGAGACTGGATGAAGTTGTGGAACAGTATATCAAGTAAGCGATCGTTTTGGTTAAAAAAAAAAAAAAACAGAGAAAAAAATATATATATACTTGTGTACACATACAATATATTTAGAAGAATAAATAAGAAACTGTTCATGTGGCTACCTCATGGGAAGGACTCAGGTGTCCAGAGACAGAGATGGGGAAAAAACTTTTCACTCTACACTCATTTATACCTTTTAAATTTTGAACCGTATGATATACTGCTGATTCAAAAAATTAGTGAATTAAAAAATTAAAAATAAAAGTGGGCTTTCAGAAGCATGCTAATGTGATGGGACATTGACACACTTCAAATCTGGACTCTTTCAAGGACTTTGCTACAGATTAAGTAGATGCTATGCCCATATATGGATAACTATTGGGTCAAATAATCACACACACACACACACACACACACACACACACACACACTGAACATTAATTTTCAAAAGCAGTGTCTGAGTTCATACTTAGGAAGGGAGATCTTTTCCTAACTGCTTCAAAATCCGAAATATAGCCTCCCCTTCTGCTGGAGAGAATCATTTTCTTGATTATGCAGAGGGGTGACATGCCCCCTGCTACCATTCCCAGCCTCTGAAGCAACCCACAGTGATTTCACACCCACACCCCGAAGGGATCTTTGACAATATCTGGAGACAACCTTGGTTTCAGAACTTGGGGGTACTACGCATGTTTAGTGGGTTGAGGACAAGGATACTGTAAAACATTTTTAAATGCGCATGACAGCCCCCAACAAAGAATTATCCCTCCGAAAATGTCAGGACGCTTGGGTGGCTCAGCCAGTTAAGCATCCGATTCTTGATCTCAGTTCAGGTCTTGACCTCGGAGTCATGAGTTCAAGCTCCACACTGGGCTCCAAACTTGGCGTGAAGCCTACTTAAAAAAAAAAAAAATGTCAAGAGTGCCATAGAACTCTGCTCTAAGGCAAAAAGCACAAGAAAGAGCTTCAGAATCAAACCCTCAGTGTCCACCACTTCTTAAAATACTTGTCTTCAGAATTGCCAATTGTCTTACTCCCAGCTTACTAGAATTCTGACACAAATAAAGAAAGCGATGTGGGAAGTTATGATATCCTAGAACAAGCAATACCCCAGAATTTAACAAGGTGGGGACATTGATCACCTGGTCAAAGGGAGGTTTTCTCTATTTACTTGAATGGAACATGGTAGCCCATGGACTTACTTAAGCAGCATGCTATGAGGAGCAATTAGGTGTTTTCTTTCGATTAATGTTGCAATGATCGATACCTATGTGCTAAGCATTCTTCTAATGTGTGTAAATATTTCTACTCTTCACAACAACTCTATGAGAGAACTAAGCTATTATCTCTGCCCTACAGATGAGGCCCATGTAGGTAAAGTAACTTGCCACAGTCACACAGCTGGGAAGTTGCTGAGGTATCATCTGATCCCTGGCAGTCTGGTTCCAGAGCCTAAGTGCCTAACCATACCCTGTCCTGCCTGCATACATCCAAACCATCATTTACCTCTATGTGTTCCTGCAGGCCCCATAAATTGCCAGGAGATATTGCCAAATGACCTCCAAAAAGACTATCCTGATATATTTTCCAGCTAATAATACATGAGAGTCACTGTTTCCCTGCATCCTCACCAACACTGGGTATAATGAATTTTTAAAATCCTGTAGTCAACCATTATTATTTCTATTTTTCATCTCCTAAGAATGAAGTTATGCATCTTTTCATGTGTTTATATTTGCTCTTTGTGTTTCTTTTTCTATGAGATACTTACCTATTTTTTCTATTGGGTTGTTCATTCTTTTCTTTTAGGCTTATAACAGTTTTTTTTTTAAACTAGGAACACTTAACCATTACTCAACATATATTACAAATATTTTGTCAAGTTTATCTTTTATAGTTTTATTGTACTTTTCCTTTCCTGTGCAAAGGAACTTAATTTTTATGCTCTCAGATTTATCAGGCTTTTCCTACCTGGCTTCTTGAATCTGAAGTCATCCTTAGGAGGTTCTTCTGTATAAAAGATTATTTTTAAAAATTTACCTCTATTTCCTTCTTGCAGATTCTCATGGTAAAACCTAATCTTTAGAGGTTTTTTTTAATGATTGAAATTTGTATACTAGATTTGCAGATGTTTGTGTATCTTAACATGGTAAGAATCACAAAGAGATCATGTATATTCTTCACACAAGGCAGATTTCAGTTGAGGTCTTTGGATATTTATCAGAAAATTGACTTGAATCCCCATTGAACACCTGAAGGGAAGCCCAACACCCTTTCCAAAATTTTTGTGGGCTCCATGGGGGCCGGCCCTGATTCTCTGCTCTGGCTGAACTCTTGTAATCCCTTGTATCCTCTAACCGGTGCCGTGTTCTGCTCTCCGCTTCATCAGCCGGATGAGAAACTCAGCTTACCCTTTCCTTTGTCTTCACACAAAGAAGACCTTTGTATAGGGTCTGAGTGAGAGGTGACGCTTTCCTGCTGCAGCACCAACTGTAAGCTGAACATTAGCCATGTCTGTTCACGAAGTCCTTTGGTCAAGTCACCTGTTGGAAATTAATCACTGACAAATTTCTCCAAGAGTCTTGGGCTTCTACCCAGTTTGCTCAACCACACAATCCTATTTGGTTTCCCTCCCATCTTTTATCCCCTTCCCTGAACTTCTGGTTCGATTTTATGCTGAGTATTATCACTATTTTCTTATTGGTCATTCCAGAACAAACCACTCCCTCAGGGCTTTGCCTTCCAATCAAAGTATTGTCAAAAACAGTGAGATCATTCCATCATTAAACACACCCTAATACTATCTATTAAATAATAAATCATTCTGCTGCACTAGGGTTTGGAAGTCTTTACAGTAATACAAATTGAATTTATTTCAAATGACTTCATAGAATTGATTAAGATGATCATAAAGCTTTCATTATTAATTATCAATGAATGGAGTTTCTAAGTCAAAGGATTCTTTTTTAAAAAAAGAATTTTATTTATTTATTTCAGACAGAAAGAGACAAAGAGAGAATGGTCAGGGGTAGAGGGAGAGGGATAAACAGACCTCCCGCTGAGTGCAGGAACAGGGAGCTCAACAGGGGGCTCAAGGCAACGCAGGGCTCAGTCCCAGGACCATGAAGCATGACCTGAGCTGAAGTCAGAAGCCTAATTGAGCCACCCAGGCACCCCAGATTCTTTCATTCATAAATTAAGGCTTGCTTAGCCAAACTGTGTGTTTCTTGAAACACATTTTCTTCAAGTATATGTTGGATTTTTTTTAAGTTTATTTATTTATTTTTAGTAGTCTCTGCCCTCAAAGTGGGGTTCAAACTCATGACTCTGAGATCAAGAGTTCACATGGTCTTGCAACTGAGCCGGTCAAGTGCTCCAGTGTTAGACATTTTTAACTAAATCCACAAGTAAGATTTCAAAAGAAGGGTGTTGTGAGTGTGCATATGTGTATGAGAGCCATCTAAGTCAGGTTTTAGATGTCAATGCATTAGCATGGGCAAATAAATTAGAAAGATTTCTTTCCTCCTCTGTTCTTTAGAACAGCTTAAATGGCATTGGAATAATCTTTTCCAAGAGTGGCTGTATTAATATCAGTAAACTTCAGAACAAGGAAAATTACCAGAAACGAAGAGGAAAAAAACACTTTCCTTATAAAGGAGCAAAGATAAGAATTACATCAAGCTTCCCCTCAGAAACCATGTAATGAGAAGAGAAAGGAGGAAAATATTTAAAGAAGAGAAAGAAAAATAATCTAGAATTTTGTATCAAGTGCCAATATACTTCAGCAATGAAGTAGAAATAAAGACCTTCTCAGACCAAAAAAATAAATAAAATAAAAGGCAGGGGGATTTTGTTGCCAGGAAACATGCTTGCAAGAAATGTCTTCAAAAAGATCTTCAGAAATAAGGAAATTAATATGGTCCAGAAACTTGAATCTACCCAGAGAAAGGAAAAGTGTTAGAGAAAGAATAAACGAGACTAAAAGAAAATCTTTGCTTTTTCTTATTCTTGTTTGACTTGAGAGATTAAAAAAAAGAGTGTGTTCAAAATAATAACATAGATTATATAATAATTACATAATAATACAATCAATATGTCAGATGATTAGATTAAATATAAAATATATTTAATGATATAATTGTATAATAATATACATCATAATAGATGGTTAGAGCTTATGAATAAGTGAAATCAATGACAACAATGTTGTAAGAAATGGGAAGGAGGAGTTGGAAAGACTTATAAGGTACCTGTACTACATGAAGTAGTACAGTACTAATTGAAAGTGGACTTAAGGGGCCCCTGGGTGGCTCAGTGGTTTGGGCCTCTGCCTTCGGCTTAGGTCGTGATCTCGGGGTCCTGGGACCTCGTCTCGCATCGGGCTCTCTGCTTGGCAGGGAGCCTGCTTCCTCCTCTCTCTCTGCCTCCCTCTCTGCTTGCTTGTGATCTCTCTCTCTGTCAAATAAATAAATAAATAAAATCTTTTTTAAAAAGTGGACTTAGATTAATTATAAATGTGTATGGTGAAATGTTTATAGCAGCAATGGCCACGGTCACCAAACTGTGGAAAGAACCAAGATGCCCTTCAACTGACGAATGGATAAGGAAG
>PISX010010086.1:24021-51077 GCA_004024625.1 Mellivora capensis
CTGAGTGAAATAAGTCAAGCAGAGAGAGTCAATTATCATATGGTTTCACTTATTTGCGGAGCATAACAAATAACATGGAGGACATGGGGAGATGGAGAGGAGAAGGGAGTTGAGGGAAATTGGGGGGGAGATGAACCATGAGAGACTATGGACTCTGAAAAACAACCTGAGGGTTTTGAAGGGGCGGGGAGTGGGAGGTCGGGGGAGCCTGGTGGTGGGTATTATGGAGGGCACGCATTGCATGGAGCACTGGGTGTGGTGTAAAACTATGAATTCTGTTACGCTGAAAAGAAATTTAAAAAAAATTAAAAAAAAGAAAAAATGTGTATGGTGAACTCTGGGATAACCATTGAAAAATATTTTTAAAGAAGTATAATTGATATGCTAAGGAAGGAAAGACAATGGAATTATATAAATTTTTTATTAATCTAGAGAAGGCAGAAAATGTGCGAAATACAAACCACACAGACACACAAACAACAAAAAGGAAGAGAAATAAGAAACAAAGAACAAGGGTAATGAATAGAAAGCAGTTATAAGTATGATACATATTAATCCAACTATGTCAATAATCATTTATATGTGAATGATCTACATAGAGCAATTAAAAGAGAATAAGTATTATAGTGGGTAAAAAGAGAAAACTCAGCTATATGTTGTCTATAAGAAAACCACCTTAAATATAAAAACACAAATGGATTAAAAGAAAAAGGGATGGATCAACAAATGATGCTGAAAAACTGTTAATTCTCATGCAAAACAATAAAGTTGAACCCTTAACTTACACCATACACAAAAATCAACATAAAAGGATCAAAGACCTAAAACTATAAAGCCCTTAGAAGAAAACAAGGAGAAAGTCTTCATGAAATTGGATTTGATGAAGATTTCTTGGATATGGCACCAAAAGCATAAGCAACAAAGGAAATATAAATAAAGTAGACTATACCAAGATATAAAATTTTATGCATCAAATGATGCTATCGGGAGACTGGAAAGATGACACTCGGAATGGGAGAAAATATTTGAAAATCAGTTACCTGATAAGAGAATAATGTCCAGAATTCTATGGAGAGCTCCTAAAACACAACAAGTTAACAATCCAATTTAAAAGTGGACAAGGGATTTGAATAGACATTTCTCCAAAGAAGATATACAAATGGCCAATAAGCACATGAAAAATGCTCAAATCACTAATCACTAAAGGAATGTAAATCAAAACCACAATAAGATACCATTTCACCCCCCATTAGAATGGTTATTACTTAAAAAACAAAAAACAGGGTGCCTGAGTGATTCAGTCAGTGAAACATCTGCCTTTGGCTCAGGTCATGATCCCAGGGTCCTGGGATCGAGTCCCATATCTGCCTCTTTGCCTTTTGGGGAGCCTGCTTTCCCTCTGCCTGCCATTCCTTCTGCTTGTGATCTCTCTCTCTCTGATAAATAAATAAATAAAATCCTAAAACAAAACAAAACAAAAAAGCAGGAGAAGGTGAAGAGAAATTAGAACCTTTGTGCATTTTTGGTAGGAATGTTCAATGGTGCTGCCACTGTGCAAAACAGTATGGCATTCCTCAAAAAATTAAATTTACAATTACCATTGGATCCAGCAATTCCACTTCTCGGTATATACCTAAAAGAATTGAAAGTAAGGACTCAAACAGATATTTGTATACCAATTCTTATAGCGTTATTCACAATAGCCAAAAGATAGAAACAACCCAAACATCAATCAACAGACAAATGCATTTTTTAATGTAAGAAATACATACAGTGGAATATTATTCAGCTTTAAAAAGGAATGAAATTCTGATACATGGCACAACATGGAAAACTTCCTAAGGGAGATAAGCCAGATAGAAGAGGACAAATAATTAGTATTACTAATTACAGTCACCATGCTGTACATTACACCTCCATGACTTATTTTATAAGAGGAAGTTTGTACCTTTTGACCACCTTCACCATTTCACTCACCCCATACCACCTACTGGCAACCCCCAATCTCTGCATCTTGTAGTTTGCTTTTAGGTTTTTGTTTTTGGTCCGCTTTGCTTTAGATTCCACATACAAGTGAGATCATACAGTATTCATCTTTATCTGCCTAACCTACTTAGCATAAAGCCCTCAAGATCCATCCATATTGGCAGAGACAGAGAAGTGGGGTAAGAGGGAGCAGTATGTCCGCAGAAGTCTCTGAGGCAACCTCCGTGGAAGAGCAGAAGGAAATAGAAGATAAAGCGGCTAGTCTAGAAAAAGCTGAAGAAGCAAAAGGAAAAGGAAAATCCCCAAATCCCCATCTGGCACAAAAGCCTGGAGGTTCAAATTTCTTAAGGTGATAATTGCAGAACAGGCAAAACTATTTTGATTCTGGGAATTAAAACATGGCTAAAGCAAAAATGAACAAGCAACTTCCTACTGTAGTTCTGGACAAGACAGAGGTCACTGGTGACTATCGTCCCACTCCACAGGACCTTCCTCAACAGAAACTATCCCTGTTGCTAGCAAGCTGGCTAGTGATTAAAAGAGCTAAACAAAAAGAAAGAAAGAAAGATGGAGAGAGAAAGGAAGGAAGGAAAGAAAGGAAAAAGGGAAGGAAGGAAGGATGGAAGGAAGGAAGAAAGAAAGAAAGGGAAAACTATCCATGTCATTGCAAATGGCAAGCTTTCATTCTTTTTCATGGTTACATAATATTCCATTACATATATGTGTATGATTTCCTTTTGCAGTCACTGACTGTGATCCCAAGGCTTTCTAATCTTGGAGCAGCCCTACTTATTCTACTAAAAGTCAAGTAAACTTTTCTAGGTACAGAAAGCAGAGATCTGAACCAGATAATCTTGAAGTTTCTTTCAAATTCCATTATTCCCTAATTGTCTGCAAACTGTTTTGGAAACGTTTCTTAGCTTCTACAGTTCCTGCGCATTATCTCATTAAATCTCTACAAAGTATCAGGTGTGTGCTTTAAATACCTTTCTGCCTGATTTCAGATAAACTGCTACTGAAATTTTAAACCTCTTATGATATGATTGTTTAGTGCTCAGTTTTTGTATTATAAAACTACAGAATATCTTAAATATGTTTTCTGATAGATCTAGGGCAGCAAATCCCTTCTGGATATTTTCCTCTGAAATTACACTGAAAGAAATAAACAGCTGTCAGGAGTATGAAGCCTAAACCATGAGATTGCTGAGTCAGTGCTCTGGAAGTTACAATATGTCCTAGAATGCAAGTCACATGCCTTGACATTCAAGTCCTCATTTTCTTTTTTGAGGGTCAACATAAATTAGTAGTGGGAGGTTGAAAAGAGGACAAGAGAATTACTGGCAAATCCAAATGCAAGTACAAGTGGCAACCAACATTCTAATTGTACAGGCAGAGTCAAACATACAGATGATATTCAAAATATGATTACTACCTAATTGGTGACGGAAAGCCTGTTCTTTAGGAAATGGTTCTTGTTGTCCATTATAGGTGTTGAATTATGTATTTCTTTGTTGCTTGGTCTTGTTTTCTCCTGCAAAACCCTATAAAGCAGTTGTAATGAAATACAGTATTCTACAAATATAAAACCAATGTATTTTATCCTTAAGCCATATTTCATTCGAACCTCTCACATCTTGAAGGAGAGTCAAAAGGCTTATTGTCAGGTATGTGCCCTCTTTAGCAAGATACTAGACTTGAAATCCAGGCTTTGTGGGTTTGGTTGATTTTTTTTTTTTTTTTGCATGCCATTCAAATGGCCTACACTTGACTTTCAGCTTAGACCATCTCTTAAAGTGAAGAAAGAAGAGAGTCCCACCATCTGTCTCTGCTGAGCCTGGGGGCTTTGTTCAGTCTGAGAGAAAAAAGCTCTCAGAGAGGAGATGCAAAAGAAAGCCTACCTCCTTCCCTCTGAAGGAAGGTGGTAGAAGAAGAACAAGAAGGGTCTGGCCAAATGGTCTACCTGGTGCTGGTGCTGAGCCTGCTTCATGAAGTCCCAGCAGGAAGGGATGCAGAATGCATGGGCTCTGCAAGGAGCAGTGCAGTGGGGTCCCTTGAACCAATATGATGTGGCCCAGGCTACTTAAGAGCACTGAGCAGAGTGGTTAACCAGAGAGTTTTCCAGTCCCAGCAGGGCCCTGAGCTGAGGTCCACTGGGCTGGCCCTGCATCAGTGGTGGCAGGATGAGGCCAGGCTGCAGAGGGCCCAACGGGGTTGCATGGAGGGCACTATGGGCTCTTAGAGAGGCCTCAGCCAGTGAGATGGAGGAAGAGCAGGTCCTCAGGGACCATGGTCCATGGGCATTGCTCCTGACCTTGAAGGTCCCACCACAAGTGTACCAGCTCAGGCCACAGCTCAGAAGCCAGCAGGGAAGAGAGCTATCAGGTAGCCAAAGGCCTGTATCACCAGGACCCAGAGGAAGACCATAGCAGATGAAGAATGCCTGGTCAGAAGGAAACGGGCAGGCTGAGCAGTACCCACAGTCCAGTTCAAAATACTGTGTGCATCTAAGGTTTACACTTGATGGGCCTTGTAGTTGGGTTCTGTGGGTTTGTTTGTTTTGTTTCCCTGCAAGAAATGGGAAGTATTTAAAGAAGGCAAGAAGTTATACAAAATAAGAAGTGAATGTTCTCTGCCCTTCCAAACTCTGGCCTGTATTGTTACAGGTCACTTATAGGTTTATAGGAAGGGTGCATGTGCACACGCACACGCGCGCACACACACACACACACACACACACACACACACCTGTTGTAAACCAGGTACAGAACTTAACAGAAGTAAACCTCGAAGCAGAGCAAAGCAGACACAGCCTTCTCTGCATGCCTTTCTCCTGCCCTGAAGTTCCTTCCAGGGTTCACAGCTGCCGGTGAAAGCTTTTCCTGAAAAAGAAGTTCTGTCAAATTTTTGTTAAGGCTCATGCAGTGGGGCTCATGGCACCATTTCAGAAGAACTTCCCCTGGCCATTTTAAGAGAACATTCACCAACATGGAGAGCTCCTGCTTCTTGAAGCTAAGTTGACCTCAGTGCAGCCAACTCTCAATGAGGGCCAGTGCCCACGGCCCTGAAAATCAGCCAGCTTTCTAGCATTCCAGGGAGTCTGTGTTAAGGAATTATATTTTTAAGTAAGTTCCACGACAGGGTGGAGTCCAGTGCAGGGCTTGAACTCACAACCTTAAGATCAAGACCTGAGCCTAGATCAAGAGTTAGACGCTTGACCAAATGAGCCACCTAGGTGCCCCGTAGGAACTGTTATTGTTATTACTGTTGTTTAACAACACTTCAAAGAGTGAACATTTTCATGTATACAGATGATTATTCGTGTTATGTGCATATTATTTTACTTATATAACTACTTTTTTTATCAGGTCAACGTTTACTGATCTTATAGTTTTTAGAATGTAGTGATCAGTGACAGAGTATTTCCTTCAGGTCATTGCAATGTGGTCACGGGGGACTTGGGGCCCTGGCATGGAAACTGCTCCCCTGGGGTGCCAGACACATTTCCCATCTATCTAGCAATACCCAAGACCAAGCCAGGATGCAGAAAGCTTTTCCCAGATGGAATCAGACTGACCCTGCCAAATCCTGTCAGAAGTTGCCCATCCCTTGAACTTTATATGGTAGCTCAGAAAGTTATACAATTTTTCCCTCATATTGTACTGAATATGTTTATTGCAATATCTATTATTTCATCCTTTTTTAAAAATTAGTCTCTGAAATAATAATTGCGAAGCCCTCCTTTCTACCATGCTAAGTTGATTTGGGTTTTCCTTCTTTTCTTTCTTGAACATGACCCTAGGTCACTTCTTTCTGTTTTATTTCTCATATCTGAGATATGAGAATATCTATGATATTTCTCATATCACAGCTTTTTTTGGTCATAACTAAAGTTGCCACAAGAATTTCTAATATATTCATGGTAATGTTCAACAGTATCTGTTGGGATCAGAGGTCAGAATCTGTTTTGACCTTAGAAAAGCTTTTTATGGCCAACAAATCGGGGACTCTGGGACTCTCCCTTTTGTAAAAGAATATGGTGGGGATTTGACAGACCTGAGAGACTTGGAGGCATTTGTGTTTGGAGTTAGGCACACTGGTCATGGCCCCATGGTTGGAGGAAGGTGAGCACCAACAGCAACAGAGTGTCATTACCTCAAGGGGACTCTGGAAGTTCCGTTTTCTGATTTTTCATGCAGAATGTCAAGGAATCCAGACTCTGTAGGACTTTCTGAAGTCCTTCCTGTTGGGCTCATTCTCCATTGTGAGAATGGCCATGACTTTATCAAGCTATGGTACTGCACGTAAGCCACTAGACAGAAAGGCCTCGCTTCCCACTGGAAAATCCCATAGGCAGCCAAAACTCTAACAAATGAGCTGAAGCACACGGGTAGGGTGTACTGTTCCAGGCTCTGCATTTTAAAATATGTTCAAAAAACTAATTGGCTGAGGTTTCGGGTATGGGTACAGCATTTGTCTCCATTAGTGTTGGTCAGATACCTTAATGGGGGCTCTCTTGACTTGGGATAATTCTTTGTTCAGAACTCTCCTACACATTATCAGACAATGAGAGTTTGGGGCCTCCAGGCACTAAATCACAGCAGCGTTTCTATGTTATCAGAGCAACAGATAACTCTCTATACATTTCTGAACGCCCTCTTGGAAGTCATCCTTCTTTCAGCTGAAACCCACTAGCTCTAGCCTGAGACATATAAATGAATGATTTCAGAGCACTTCATTAATAGAATTTCATGTTTGTAATCAATTCTTTAGATCAAATGTTAGATTTTTAAACTTTCAATCCATCAGTGGAAATACTAGATTCAACTAGAATCATGCTAGTCTCCCCCTAGTTGGCCCTAATTTTTTCAGTCTTTCTACATGCAGTGTGATTCTCAGACCAACAACATGAGCATCTCCTAGAAGCTTGTTAGGAATGTACAATCTACAGAATCAAAGATTGGGTTTTGACAGGACCCTCACTTCATCCATCCATAATTAAAGTTTGAGACGTGGTACTTTAGAGAATACCCCAGACAATCTTGTGACAGCTTCTTGTAGTTAGACTGTCCCCCACCCCCACCCAGTGGCACAACTTATTAGCATCCCAGCCTCAATGATACAAACTCTTCCTATTTGTACTTTCCCATTATGGTGAACCTAGAAACTGCTCTACCCAAGAACCGTCATGTTCCTCCCCCAGCCTGGGTTCCAACCACATCAACTGAGCTGCCTAGTAATTATGAGAAAGCCAGAATACCAGGTGATCTCAATTATTCCTATTACAGTCTGTGATAGTATATAATAGCGTCTGTCACCAGGCCTGGGGTTACGCTAGGTCAGCCTACATTTTAAGATAAAAGCTGGAAATATTTGCTCAGGATATACACTGCCCAGCGTTGTCTATCTTTCCCATTTGATGCTCTTGTTATTTTATTTTTAACCCAACTTTATTCCCTAAAGAAAATCCTACTATCAGATTCACCCATTCCTATTTTCTGTCATCTGCTACAGTGAAAATCCAAAAGGCCCCAAGACCACAAAAGTCCAAAGGAACAAATGAATGGGGGATTGTGCTTCTGTGTGGCCAGCAGGGACTCATATAAAGGGCCACTTGTGCCGATCTCGTTTACAATCAGCTGACTCTCTGGACACTCTGAGCGTCAGTAGCCCTTGAACTTGCCTGCTCCTGTCTGCAACTGGTTCAACAGTGAACTCAGACCAATTAAATTTCCAAAGATACCCTGAGAACAAGTCTGCCTGGGTCCAAGCGCACATCACTTCTTTGTTGCTTGTTCCAGCCGAACTCACACTTGCCCAGAAGTTAACAAAAATTTTGCAGGTTGTCAACAAGGAAAAGGATGGGCCATCCCAGAAAACTCAATGTGGGATTATCCTTTTTCCTTTCTTCCTAAAATCTGCTAGATTTTAGGATCCTACCCACGTAGGTTTTTAGGCATATTTAGATGTGTTATGGGTTTTATTTTGAAGGGGCATTTTTTAAAATTATGGTAAAATACATAAAACAAACTTACCATTTTAACTATTTTAAATTTATTTTAACTACACAATTCAGAGGCACTTAGTACATTCACATTGTTTTACAACCATCACCACTGTTTTCAGAATCAATTTTTAGAAAGATTTCTGTAATTCTGACAATCTTCTCTCCTCTATTATGTATTTAGGAAAATTATGTTTTCTTACTTTTTTGTGTTCAACCAGGATGCATTTGGTTTTTCCAATTTTAAAGATCTTCTCACGTCACTTAGGCACTATGATGAAGGGTGAAGGCAGAGAACTATCGGGAACTGTCTTTAGGCTAATTGTATACACAGGACTATTTTTGATTCTCTAATAGTACCCATTATATCCTTATTATTACTTATGCACATTGTTTTTTTCCCCTTTACATAGCTTTTTTACTAAGCCTAAACAAATCTAAGCAAGTACAATACAAATAGAAGAGGAAAGCCATTAATTATATATGTGTTAGTCTTCATAAATTCAAAGCAACTGTCCCACTTTAATGCTTTAAAAACCATTAGACAACAATGAATATTTTTAAAGTCCTTTACTGTGTGGTGAGATAAATACTTTGCTCCTTTCATATATCCCCAAACATATTTCTATTTATAAAACAAACAGACGCACACACTTGAAAGCTTTCTGGCTTTATTAGGGGGCTGGTACTCAGAGGCAAAAAAAAAAAAAAAAAAAAAAGGCACCAGAAAAATGTTGTCGGAAAATTTGGGGTTGTTGTCCTAATGAGATAAGACATGACTAAGGCGTATCAGACATGACCCCTTGTTGTGGGTCGACAAGGCTGTGATTAAGTTCTTGTTCTACTTGTTGGTTGTAGTTTTTCATTATTCTTATCTTTTTATAGCCACCTGCCCTGATTAGTAAAAGCTTCATCCTAATTTTGGGTCTGAGACACCATCTTTCATAAGCACCATCTACAGAGAGAAATGATTCTTCAACCAGTCATACATGTTTCCTATTTTCATTTTGGCATACAAAGCATCAAACCAACTTTGATTTTTTTGTATCTTTGATCAAATCTTTGTATCAAATCTTTGATTTTATTTGTATCTGGGCAGGTTTTTCATCAGTTTTAACAGCAAACTTTGCTTTCAGCTTTTCTTAGAAGTTGTGTCTTACTACTCAGCCGCTTTTACCATCTACTGAATCCCAGCTATAGAAGATGCTACATTTAGATAATTATTTTGGTAAACAGCAAGTAAGTTATGAAAAAGTTGTGACAAGACAAATTTCAAACACTCAATTTCCCTAAGATCAAACTGAATAGTTAAGCCAGGCAAACATTTAATCTGCTTTCAGTAAACGGCTCACTTACTTGCATTGTCAGATATTTTTAAATTTTCTATAAGCCCTTCTTCAACATATCATACTGGGCAAAATTCATTCCATGAGTTATATGTTATACACATAACACATGTTTCTAGAAATCACGATTTGGGATAGTCAAGTAAAGGAGTTGGTGGATGTTGAGTCAAGAAGACGCTCTTAAAATGTTACTAAACCTAAAATCTTAAAATATCTAAATATGAAGATGATCAGCCATACTTGTAAAGCGGTAAGTTTCCTGGGAGGGGCTCCAGGGGGCAGATATCTGACTATGGGAGGAGACCAGAAAGGCAGCCTCACCTTCACAAATGGAAGAATTCTTTAGAATTTAGAGCCGTTCAACAAGGGAACAGGTCACCTTCTGAGGTGGTTGGTCTTTCAGAATGTTCGAACAAGTACATATAGGAATATTGTAAAAGCCATCTGTGTCGGCTACTTAATGCCTTACTTCCCTGCTGTCCTCATTTGGCTTTATGAGCCAGACTTCTAAGGGTAACTTGAACATCGGGTTTATGGTTGGATTAGGAAATACAGTGGCCTCAGAGAGTATTTGGTTTCATGATCATTTTGCTTCTCTCTGTGAGGCAGGTTGTTTCCAAATATGGTCACACTCCTCTGTCCCATCCTGTATGCCCTTCACATTGCAACATTGCCAAAAAAGAAATGAAGTCTCTTTCCTCTTCCGTTGAATCTGGACTGACCCTGTGACTTTCTCTGGCCAAGAGAATGCAGCACAAATGATACTGCGATTTCTTGGTCTTAGGGCACCTTGCAGTTTCTGTTTCTGCCCTCTTAGAAGCCAATGGCTCTGTAGATAATTCCAGGCTACCCTATTGGAGAGGCCACCTGGAAAGAGATGGGCCTGGATGATAAGAGGTCAAACAGAGGAGAGCCAGGTTGCCCAAGCTGACAGCCAGCACCAACTGGACGACAGCACGGATATTCCAAACTTATCTACACCACCTGACCCCACCAAAGCTGAGATGAACTGCTCCCACCAACCCTTGCCCAAATTCCTGACTCACAGAATTGTGAGTCTAATGGGCATGATTTAAGCTACTAAATTCTAATGGGCATGATTTAAGCTACTAAATGCTAGGCTGGCTTATTACACAGCGATAACAACAGATACCCGAAACAGAATTGGTATCTGGAAGTGGGTTGCTGCTCTAACAGAAACCTAAAACCCCTGTCATTGGTTTTGACACTGGGAGGCAAGACAAAGTTCAGAGAGGAAGCTGTCAGATCAGCCTGGAATAACAGTGAGAAAATTGTCCTTGGAGGTTCAAAAAAAGAAAGAGAGAGAGAGAGAGAATAAGCTATGTTAGAGTGGTAGAATTTCTTGGCCATACTATCACCTGTGGGACCATGGAAGATAGGAGATGCAGCTAATGAACTCACTGACTTGAGCAAATGAAGGTATCACCTGTCTGGTTGAGGTACCACTGCCCCAGCTCCAGAACTGTTTGGTTTCACCACTCTCTCTCACCTCCTAGGCCTCCAGTCAATGGCTCTGAATTTGCTAATGTGGATATGGAGAATCCCAGGCAAAATATTGAAAGTATAATTGTCTTCTATTAGCCACACTGATAAAAGCCAGGAAGAGAGAGATTAACTAAACAAAGAACTGTTTAGTTTTTAGGCAGGATAAAGAAGAAATATAGAAAATGCAGGACAGACTCTTGGGCCAGCAAGACATCAAAGTTAGAAATAGCCTCAGAGTTAAGGTTAAATCAAGGGTTTGGCTAAAAATCCGTGGTTAAAATCTCTATAAGACTAATGGCAGCATCTAGTAGACCCTCCCATCTAGACACTTTCTAAGAATATTAGGGGCATATTTTCCTACAACAGCCTTGCCTGTGGCCCAAAGGGAAGCCCATTTTAAATTTTTTTATTTTTTATAAACATATAATGTATTTTTATCCCCAGGATACATGTCTGTGAATCGCCAGGTTTACACACTTCACAGCACTAACCATAGCACATACCCTCCCCAATGTCCATTACCCCACCCCCCTCTCCCAATCCCTCTCCCCCCAGCAACCCTCAGTTTGTTTTGTGAGATTAAGAGTCACTTATGGTTTGTGTCCCTCCCGATCCCATCTTGTTTCTTTTCTTCTTTTCCTACCCCCCTCAACCCCCTATGTTGCATCTCCACTTCCTCATATCAGGGAGATCATATGATAGTTGTCTTTCTCCGATTGACTTTTGGGAAGCCAATTTTAGAAAAAAATATGGAAATAGTTTTGTTGTTGTTGTTTGTTTGTTTTTGCTATAGTGTGATACCCAATAACATTCACAGGGAACATAGAACATTTTTAAGACAAATACTTACTAAAGTACCATAAGTTTTAGCTAAAAGGTACAGAGATGGTTCAAAATGAATAGCGCTTTCTAGGTCCACATTTTTTGTGGGCAGGAAGCAGGTTGAGAGAATACTTTCTAATGAAAATAAAAGACAAAAGGGTAGAAACAAGACCACAGAGGATGAATTCAAGAGCTTCAAATAATGACCAGGGAACCAACATTTGTTGGTTCTTCAGAACTGGACTTCAGAACTGCAAAGAACAAGTCACCACTATATGTTTCCTATTCTTTTCCTTAGTTTGTTTCCCTCAGATGACAGGAGATCCTAATAACATTGCCTGAGCCTGCCCCCCTCAAATTGTCTGAGCCCCTTGCTGACAGCGATTGAAGGCACACATTCTTCTCAATGTCTTTGAGGAGCACGAAGCCACCCAATTCCTATTTGCATGTATCATCTTTCACAGCTGAATTGGTTCCATAGAAGGATCATCTCAATATCCCACACATGTTGTCCCTGTTACACCTTGCATCACATAAAACAGATTTCCTTTCCTCAAAAGCATTGTTCACACAGGCATGTGTATATAAAGCAGATTAAAACAAAGATCTGAATTAACAGTGAGAGTTGAGTCATCTTGAATCTTCAATCTCTTTTTTTAAGAAGTTCCTTGAACATATTTTACCAGCTCAGGCTCCCGCTTTCTGCCAAACTACTTAGCCCTCTCTTCCCCTCTCTCTTCTTCTCTGTCCTCCACCCCAAATCTCTGGCCCTTGGTCTGGAGAACCCAGCTCTGGGACTCCATTTAAATATCCAAAGACTCTGCAAAACTCGAGTTTCTCAAACCCTTCTCTTTCTTCCACTAGTGTACGTTAGGAGAAAAATGCCAGAGAGAGATTTCTTTCTTTGCCGATAGGAATTGTGTTGCTTTCTTCAGAAAGCAGAGGCAGTTATATATACGGTTAAATTGGGCTCCCTATTTTCCTTTTTCCATTACTTTTAGATAGCACTAAGTAAAAATAATGATTTAGATAAGAGTTTTCATAATTATATTTAAGACTAAAGTAGAAATCACTAAGAACAGTAGGATCCTGAGAATATGAAGTTTTATTCCATATGAAATTGAGTACTATTTTAAGCTTTTTAAGATTATGATTATAAAGAAAATAATATAATCTCAAATTGAGATAAATATCTCTTATGAAAGACAAAAATAGGGTGGGATGGTGGAAGAGGCTGCGATTCTCCAAGGTTGCCACCCACAGGCATCAGATAATTGCTTCACTCACGCCATTGATTTCAGTAGCTCAAAAGCTAAATAAATACCAAACCAGTGGCTGGTAAATAAAAATGCTTATTTTAATTGTACAATTTTAATTACAATATTTAAAGCAGTCACAGCTGTATAATTTAGTCATATTTATGATTTTGACCTATTTGTATATATGTATATAAAAAGCATTGTGTCACATAGACAAAGCTGTTGAAATATTGCCAAAATGGTTCTTGGTATTTCAAAAACTAAGCACAAACTATAAAGGGGGAGGCTTAATAGATTGAACTACCTGAAAATATGAAACTTCTACTTATTGAAATATACACTTAGAGCTTTGGAAACATGGTAGAGCAAGAGCAAAGGTAAAAGATCCCTTTGGTTCCAGAAAATCTCCTGTAAAAGAGGAAGGCTTATCAGACCCTTAAAGCCACTCAAGCAAAGCAGGTACTTTTGGACAAGAAGGAGCAGATGATGATGTTCCTGGCAGGTACTTCTCATCACAGCTCAGTTCCAAGGACAAGTTCCAGTCCTTTTCTAATTGGCTACCACTGCCACCTCTGAAGTCAGCAAAGGACTCATGCCATGGAAGAGGGAGTCCAGCTATGTCCCATCTTCTATCCTGGGGTTTAATGTTGGTGAACGAATATCCAAGCATGAATACAAGACAACAGTCGACCAAGCTCAGGGATGTATTTGAACCTGGGGGTTCCTGGGGCCTTATTTTGGAAGGAACTTGAAATACAACTACAAAGAAGAGCACAAAAACAGTGTGTGTGGGGGGGGGGGGGGGAATGCAGACTTAAAAAAGAAAAGAAAAATCAGGAGAAAAGGGAAAAACTAGGAGAAAGCCTTCACAACACTTATAAACTTTAAGGGACTAATTCAGAACATATGCATATCAATAAGAAAAAGCTAGCAGAATAGAAAAATTATAAGAGACAAATGGGCCATTCACAAAAGAGAAAATAAGAAAGGCTCAATTCTGCCAATCAGGAAAATGCAAGTGCTTACAGAAGTCAGGTAAGTAATGTTAGGGCATAAAGCAAGCCAAGTGTTTGTTTCTTCCTTCCTTCCTTCCTTCCTTTCTTTCTTTCTTTGTTTCTTTCAGGTTTTATTTCTTTATTTGAGATACGAGAGCACAAGCAAGGGGAAGGGGCAGAGGGATTGGGAGAAGCAGACTCCTAGCCAAGCAGGGAGCCCGATGTGGGACTCGGTCTCTGGACCCCAGGATCATGACCAGGGCCAAAGGCAGACGCCTAACTGACTGAGCCCAAGTGCCCCATAAGTGTTTCAAAATAAGAAGTGATGCTAACTGGCAAACTGGAACATGCAGGTCCTAACTAAGGACAACTTCTACCCAGCTCCAGTGGTTGATATGAGGGAGAGATTTCTCTTTGTTCAAAAGGTGCCAGATTTTTATATGAAACTTCAAAATTTTTAAAATACCGTACAGACAAAACAAAGATATTTGTGATGCAATACAGCCCTCAGAGCATGAATTTGCAAACTTTAATCTAAATCCATATTAGAAGAAAATATGTTCTCTCTATTAGCAAGACTCTAAACTTATTCCTCAAGACAGTGGGCCCCCAATTATCATGTTGCAAGGCTCTTGGTACTTTCCCCTTCCTACAAGGTTGCAGGCACCACAAGATCACTTTGATGACTGTTTGGTACCCAACATCAAACATTCCTTGGTAGTTCTATTAATATTTCTTCATTGGGTAATTTGTCTCATTAACAACAGTTCATCTCAACTATGCTATTTTTTACATTGACCATTTTTACATGTTTTTCTTAACAACATTTTGTTATAATACAACCCTAATTCTCAGAGTAGATCAATGACTCAGAGCTGTTCATGAGAGCTTAAAAGCAGTGTTCAAAAAGAAAAAATATGTATACCTTAAAAAATGTAAGAATGGGGACGCCTTGGTGGCTCAGTCGGTTAAGCGGCTGCCTTCGGCTCAGGTCATGATCCCAGCGTCCTGGGATCGAGTCCCACATCGGGCTCCTTGCTCGGCAGGGAGCCTGCTTCTCCCTCTGCCTCTGCCTGCCTGTGCTCGCTCTCTCACTCTCTGACAAAATAAATAAAATCTTTTTAAAAAATGTAAGAATGGATGAAGAAAATGTGGTATATATATGCAATGGAATATTGCTCAGCCATTAGAAAAAAGAATGAAATTCTTCTTTTTGCAACGATGTGAGTAGAGCTAGAGAGTATTATGTTAAGTGAAATAAGTCAGTCAGAGAAACACAAATACTATATGATCTCACTTACATGTGGAATTTAAGAAACAGAACAAATGAGCATGAGGGGGTGGGGGAAGAAAAAGTCAAACCAAGAAACAGAGTCTTACTTAACTATAGAGAATAAACTGATGGTTATCAGAGGGGAGGTAGGGTGAGGATGGATTAAATGGGTGATAGGGATTGAGGAGTGCACTTGTAATGAGCACTGGGTGATGTATGAAAATGCTGAATTGCTAAATTATATACCTGAAGCCAATATTACACTGTATGTTAACTAACTGGAATTTAAATAAAAGCTTATTTTAAAATGTAAGGTTAAAATCAAATAAAATTTAAAAATTTTTAAAAAAATGTAAAGTTAGGGGCGCCTGGGTGGCTCAGTGGGTTAAAGCCTCTGCCTTCGGCTCAGGCCATGATCTCAGGGTCCTGGGATCGAGCCCCACATCGGGCTCCCTGCTGAGCAGGGAGCCTGCTTCTCCCTCTCTCTCTCTCTGCCTGCATCTCTGCCTACTTGTGATCTCTGTCTGTCAAATAAACAAATAAATAAATCTTTAAAAAAAATTGTAAAAATGTAAGGTTAAATTGTGAATAGGACTCCAATATAAATTTAAAACATGAGTCAGTGTATGTTCGGACTCTATTATCTGCCAGTGTAGAGAATTCAAAGAAGTGCCATAAACAGATAAATAGAAAGTACAAAAATTGGGATTTTTTTGGGGGGGGGGGTGGGCAGTCTATTCTTCCAATAATTACCATTTATAAAAATTTGACAAATAATGGCATGATCCATCAATGTTTTTATCTACTTTTCGAGACAAGCATAGTGAGCTACTATCTGGTAAGACAATGGAATTTTTATAAAGCCAATAATGCTGCTCAGCACAAACTTGGTGAATTGTGTCTCTAAAGAAAAATCACACTAATGATCATCACTTCAGTCTTTAAAACCAGGTATAAGCCACTGTATTTCCAAGAGACATAAAAAGAGCTTCAGGGCACCTGGGTGGCTAATTCACCGACTGAGAGCCTACCTCTTGATTGTGGGTCAGGTCATGATCTCAAGGTCGTAGGAATGAGCCCTGGATCAGGCTCTCAGCACAGAGTCTGTTTGTCCCTCTCCCTCTGCTCTTCCCCCTGCTCATTCCCTCTCTCTCAAATAACTAAGTAATTTTTTAAAAACAGCCTCAAAGTTAAAGGCAAATATTATGTTCAGAGAGAATACAAAACAAATATGGGAAATCTTTTATCAAGTGACTTTGCTGTTAGACATTATGTAATATCAATATTATATTGTATGGGAGAGCAACTATTATTGTGTGTGCTGGTTATTGTATATATAAAAGAACCATGGTAACTGAGGTCAAAAGCCTAGGAGAGCCAAACCTACATACCCCTAAACTGCTCAACCCCTGATTGGATTGAAGTAACCAGCCTTTCAGCTCTTCCTCATGGAGAAAATGATGAACCATCTCCTGAGAAAAATAAATATCAACTTCCTCAGTTACTACGGTTCATTTATATACAATATCCAGCATGTATTAAAAAAATATGAGACATAAAGAAAATGCAGAACACATGACTGATAAATCAAGAGAAAAAAAGATAATAAAGAAAACTCACAAGTATTCTAGCTACTCGAATTAGTACAAAGGGATTTTAATGCCACGAACATGGTAAAGAATATAAAGGAAAATATGGATTAAATGAATGAAAATCAGTTTTTTCTGTTTTTATTGAGATGTGATTGACATATAACATTGTATAAGTTTAAGGCATACAGCATAATGTTCTGATATATGTGTATATATATTTTTTAAAGATTTTATTTATTTATTTGACAGACAGAGATCACAAGTAGGCAGACAAGCAGGCAGAGAAAGAGGAGGAAGCAGGCTCCCTGCTGAGCAGAGAGCCCAATGCAGGGCTCGATCCCAGGACCCTGAGATCATGACCTGAGCTGAAGGCAGAGGCTTTAACCCACTGAGCCACCCAGGTGCCCCTTGATATATGTGTATATTATGAAATCATTAGTACAATAAGTTAACTTAACATCCATTGCCTTATATAACTACAAACTTTTTGTTGTGATGAGACCTTATAAGATCTACTCGTTTAGCAACTTTCACATATACAATACAGTGTTATTAAATATAGTCACCATGCTGTATACTTACATACTCGGAATTTATTTATCTTTTAGCTGGAAGTTTGTACCTTTTGCCCACCTTCACCCATTCTCCCACACCTTAAGGAAGGAGTAAGGGAAAATGTAGTGGATCTCTCTACAATGTTAAAGAAACTTCTTTCTTTACATAATATATGTTAAAATTCATAAAGAAAAGGACATATTTGACTTGTCTGAGATTAAAAACTTATGATAGATAAAAAAGACCATATGATTTCACTCATATATGGAATTTAAGAAACAAAAAGGAATGAACATAGAGGAAGGGAGGGAAAAATAAAATAAGATAAGGACAGAGAGGGAGGCAAACCATAAGAGACTCTTAAATATAGGGAACAAACTGAGGGTTGCTGGAGGGGAGGTGGATGGGGGGTGAGGTAGTTGGCTGATGAGGATTAAGGAAGGTACCTGATGTAATGAGCACTGAGTGTTATATGCAACTTATGAATCACTGAATTCTACACCTTAAACAAATACTACACTATAAGTAAACTAATTCAAATTTAAATAAAATCTTGAAAGAAAAAGAGAACTTACAATAGAAAAGATAGTACCAAAACCAGCAAAGGACAAGGAAGAAACTCCATACAGTTTTCCATAGTGACTAAATCAATTTATGATCCTACCAAAAGTTCATAAGTGTTCCCCTTTCTTCATAGCCTCACCAGCATTTATTATCTCTTATCTTTTTGATAGTAGCCATTCTAACTGCTGTAAGGTGATATCTCATTGTGGTTTTGATCTGTGTCTCCCTAATAATTGGTGATGTTAAGCACATTTTCATGTACCTGTTGACCATTTGAATGTCTTCTTTGGGAAAATGTCTATTCAGGCCCTCTGCCTATTTTTTTAATCGAATTGCTTGCTATCTTGCTATTGAATGGTAGGAGTTCTTTATATATTTTGGACATTAACCCTTTATCAGATATGTAGTTTGCAAATATTTTCTGCCATTTCTAGGTTGCCTTTTCATTTGGTTGATTGTTTCATATGCTGTGTAGATGCTTTTTAGTTTGGTGTAGTCCCACTTGTTTATTTTTACTTTTGTTGCTTGTGCTATAAGTGTCATAACCCAAAAATCATTGCAAAGACCAATGTCAAAGAGCATTTTCCTTATATTTTCTTCTAGGAGTTTTATGGTTTCAGGTCTTATATTTAAGTCTGTAACCCATTTTCAGTTAATTTTTGTGAGCGATATAAGATAGTAGTCAAGTTTCCTTCTTTTGCATGTACAAATCCAATTTCCCAAACACCATTTATTGAACAGACTGTCCTTTCCCTCATTTGAGTATACTTAGTATACTTGTCAAATATTAGTTGGCTGTATATACAGCCAGTATATGAGGGTTTATTTGGGGGACTCTCAGTTCTGCTCCACTGGTCTATATGTCTGTTTTTATGCCAATATCTACTGTTTTGAGTAATATTGTTTTAGAACACAGTTTGAAATCAAGGAGTATGATGCCTCCAGCTTTGTTCATCTTTCTCAGGATTACTTCGGTTATTCAGGGTCTCTATTATTCCAAATGAATTTTAGGATTGACTTTCTTTATATCTGTTTAAAAAATGCCATTGGAATATTTATAAGAATTACAGTGAATCTATAGGTGGCTTTGGGTTGTATGAACATTTTAACACTATTAGTTCTTCCAATCCGTGAACATGGGTTATCTTTCTGTTTAAATCCCCTTCTATTTCTTTCATCAAAGTCTTGTAGTTTTTAATATACAGATTTTACCTACTTAGTTTATTCTTAAGTATTTTATTATTTTTGATGTTATTGTAAGTGGGACTGTTTATTTCTATTTCAGATATTTCACTGTATGTGTACAGAAATGCTACTGATTTCTGTATGTTGATTCTGTATTCTGCAAATTTACTGAATTTGTTGATTAGTTCTAACAGTTTTGTGGGGTTTTTTTGATGGAGTCTCTAGGATATTTTGTATCTTAAAATCATGTAATCTGCAAACAGAGACAATTTACTTCCTCATTTCTAGTTTGGATACCTTTTTTTTTTCCCCTTACCTGACTATTCTGTCTAGGACTTCCAGTACTATGTTAAATAAGAGTGGTGAGAGTGGGCACCCTTGTCTTTTTCCTGATCTTGGAGGAAAATCTTCCTACCTTCCAACATTAAGTATAATGTTAACTGTGGGCTTGTCATATATGGCATTTATTATATTGAGATATGCTCCCCCATATCCACCTAATTTGTTGAGTTTTTAATCATGAATGAATGTTGAATTTTTTTTGAATGTTTTTTTCTGTATCTATTGAAATGATCATATGATTTTGATCTTTTATTCTATTAATGTGATGTATCACATTTATTGATTTACGTATGTTTAAGCATCTTTGCCTCCCAGGGATAAATCCAACTTGATCATGATATATGATCCTTTTAATGTGCTGCTGAGTTCAGTTTGCTAGTATTTTGTTGAGAATTTTTACACCCAAATTCATCAAGGATATTGGCCTATAGTTATCTTTTCTTATGTCTTTATCTGGATTCAGTATTGGGATAATATAGATCTTGTAAAATGAATTTGGAGTTTTCCCTCCTCTTCAATTTTTTTAGAAGTGTTTGAAAAGAATCATGTTAATTCTGCTTTAAATGTTTGGCAAAATTCACAATGAAACCATCTGGTCTTGAGTTTTCCTTTGTTGAGAGGTGGTGGGGTCTTTCTTTCTTTCTTTTTTTGTTTTTCTTTTTTTCTTTTCTGATTCAATTTCCTTACTTGTTATTGGTCTGTTAAGATTTTTTCATTTCTTCATGATTTAGCTTGTTAAGAAGTTGCATGTTTCTGGGGATTTATCCATTTATCCTAAGTTAGCCAATTTGTTAGTTTATAATTATTCAGAGTAGTCTCTTATGATCCTTTGTATTACTGTGATATCACTTGTAATGTCTCTAGTTTCATTTGTGATTTTATTTGAGTTTTCCCCATTTTTGCTGAGTCTAGCTAAAATTTTTCCAGTTTCTGTTTTCAAAGAATCAGCTCTTAGTTTCATTGATCTTTTCTATAGTCTTTTTAGTCTCTATTCATTTTTTTTTCCTCTATGATCTGTTATTTTCTTACTTCTGCTAACTTTGGGCTTAATTTATTCTTCTTCTAGTTCCTTGAGGTGTAAATTTCTGCTGTTTATTAAAGATTATCCTTTTTTATATGTATTTATTCCTATGAACTTTCCACTGAAAACTGCTTTTACTACATCCCATAAGTGTTGGTATGTTGTGCTTCCGTTTTTGTTTTTCTCAAGGTAATTTTTTACTTCCGGCTTGACCCATTGATTGTTTAGGAGGGCTTGCTTAATTCCCATCTTTTTGTGAATTTTCCAGTGTTCTTCCTGCTATTAATTTCTCATCTCATGCTATGTTGATAAGAAAAGATACCTGGCATGATTTCAATCTCCTTAAACTTACTAAGACTTTTTTGTGACCTCTCATATTATCTATCCTGAGAAATGTTTCATATACGCTCGAGGAGAATGTGTGTTCTGGTGCTATTGGAGGAAGTATTCTGTAAATGTGTGGTAGGTCCATTTGATCTGAAGTATGGTTCAAGTCCACCATTTCCTTATTATTCTTCTGTCTGAATAACGTACTCATTGTTGAAAGTGGAGTTTTGAAGTCCCCTACTATTATTATATTTTAGTCTTATTTCTCCCTTCAGATCTCAGTATTTGCTTAATTTATTTAGGTACAGGTTTCTCCCACTATTTGAAAGTAGAGCACTTCTATGAAAACTTTCATAAGCTGAAATGGATAAAGTAAAAAGGCAATTGAAATGGAGTTCTCTTAGGTTTTTCTGATACCTTAGGACACATCTTGCTAATGAATGCATGAAACAAACCTGGATAAAACATAGATGCTCACAGACACAGTTCAAAGCCATGGAGGCTTAATGCTGAGGTTAAGTGCAGTTTCCAGGGAGGTAGATTGGTGGCCCCACTCTTGCTGCTCAGGCTCTTCCTCTATCATGGCTCACTGCAAAAGAAACAGTGAACACTATTTTTGCCTTTTGCCTTTTTTTATAAAAGTGAAAATCCTCTTTGGCTGTCTTTCAGTTAGCAAAACAAGTACTAATGTGAGTCTTTTGTAAAAGCAAAGTGCATAGCATAATGCAATTTTCAGAAAAGGGGGGATACCTGTACTCTGATGTTGGGTGCATATATATTTACAGTTTTTATATTCTCTTTGGTGCATTTATCATTATCCTCCTTTATCATTATACAGTGAGCTTCTTTGTCTCTTGTGACACCTTCTGAGTTAAAATCTATTTTGTCTGATATCTGTATAGCTTCCCCTGCTCTCTTTTGGTTTCCTTTTGCATGGAGTATCTTTATTCCATCTTTCAACTTAAGCTTGTGTGTGTCCTTAAAGCTGAAGTGAATCTCATAGATAACATAGAGTTGGGCCCTTTTTAAAAAACCCACCTAGCCTTCTGTATACATTTTGATGGGAGAATTTAATCCACTTGCATTTACAGTAATTACTGATAAGTAAAGACTTACTAATGCGATCTTATTGATTATTTGCTGGCTGTTTTATAGTTCTCTTGTTCCTTTCATCCTCTCATGCCATCTTCCTTTGTGAATTGATGGTTTTCCATAGTGGTATGCTCTGATTCCCTGGTCTTTACTTTTTGTGAATCTAATGTAGGTTTTTGCTTTGTGGTTACCAGCAAATGGTAGGTACATAAGACATCTTATAGATATAACAGCCTATTTTACACTGGTAACAACTTAACCCTGATCACATACAAAAACTCTATATTTTTAGTCCCCCATCTTTTATATTTTTGATGTCATAGCTTAGCTTTTCTCAATATTGTGTATTCCTTACCAAATTATTGTACCTATAGTTCTTTTTAATACATTTGCCTTTGACCTTTATACCAGAGTGCAGTGTTTAACACACCACCATATCGCAGTATTAGAGTATATTTATTCAATTTGGCTATATACTTACCTTTACCAATGTAATGTGTATTTTCCATATGTTTTCATGTTACTAATTAGCACCCTTTCATTTCCACTTGAAGAAATCCTTTCAGCATTTCTTAAAAGGCAGGTCTGCTCATGATGGACTCAGTTTTGGTTGGTCTGGGAAATATCTCTCCTCATTTATGAAGAACAGCTTTGCTGAATAGAGTATTCTCAGCAGGGTTTTGTTGTTGTTGTTCTTTCTCTCAGCATTTTGAATATATCACCCACTTTCTCCTATCCTGTAAGGTCTCTGCTGAGAAATCTGCTGATAACCTTATGGGAGTTCCCTTGTAAGTTACCAGCTTCTTTTTTCTTGCTGCTCTTAAGATTCTCTTTGTCTTTGATTTTTGACAGTTTTACATAATTTATCTTGGAAAAGATCGCTTTAAAATTGAGTTTGTTTGGGGACCTATAAGTTTCATGAACTTAGATATCCAAATCTCTTACCAGATTTGGGAAATTCTCCACCATTATTTCTTTAAACAAGTTTTCTGGCCCCTTCTCCCTCTTTTCTCTTTCTGAGACTCCAGTAATTCACAGATTGTTTCTTCTGATGGTATCATGCAGATCACACAGGCTTTCTTTTCCTTTTCTCATTCTTTGTTCTTCTTTCTCCCTTGACTGGATAATTCCGAAGACCCTATCTTCTAATCTACAGATTCTTTCTTCTGTTTGATCCAGTTTGTTATTGATGTTCTCCATTACATGTTTTCATTACATTGTTTTCTTCAGCTTCACAATTTCCATTTGTTTCTTTTTTATGATTTCTAAGTATTTGTTAAACTTCTCATTTTTTGTGTTGTTTCTTATTTACTTGAATTGTCTGTGTTTTCTTGTAGCTCATTCAAGCTTCCTTAGAACAGCTATCTTGAGATTTTTATCAGGTAAATTGCAGATCTCCATGTCTTTGGGGGTAGGAACAGGAAGATTATTGTGATCCTTTGGTGGTATAATGTTTCCTTGATTTTTCATGTTCCTTGAAGTCTTGTATTGCTGTTTTAACATTTGAAGTAGCAGTCACCTCCTTCAGTCTTTACTTGCTGATGTTGGGAAACACCTTCCATCTGCCCTGTTAGGGATGCTCAGGCTTTCTCAGAACTTCTATGGATACACCTGTTCCACACTTCTTGGTCTCTCTTGTGGCAGAATTCTTAAGCTTGTATGAACTTCTCTCAATCCTGCAATGCATCAGGCTAGGTACTAACTACTCTAGGAGCCTCATATAACTCAAATTGTACAATTTTTGCTTGTGTTTGGCTTACTTAACATAATTTTTTGTCACCCTAGTGGTTTTTTATTCTTTAAAAATTTTTTTTTAATTTTTTTATTTTTTAAGATTGTATTTATTTGTCAGAGAGAGAGAGAGTGTGTGTGCACAACAGGATGAATGGCAGGCAAAGGAAGAAGCAGGCTCCCTGCTGAGCAAGGAGCCTGATGCGGGACTTGATCACAATATCCTGGGATCATGATCTGAGCTGAAGGCAGACACTTAAGCAACTGAGCCACCCAGGCAACCCCACCCTGGTCTTATTAATGCTGTTGGGTTTTGTCCAGTGTCTAGTAATACAAGGGTCAGTTCATTGTTATGGGTAAATGATCAGGATGATTAGAAAAGGGAGCTGCAGCTTCCCAAAGGCCTCCCCATCACCAGGAGGCTTAAATGTGTCCTCTGTGCCAGTGGGCAAGGGAATTATCCAGCAGGTTTGAGGGTGGTGGGTATGGTGAAGGTAGATAGCCTGGAAACTCCACAAGTCAAACTTAGGAGGTTTTTATTCTGGAGATGAAGTACTTTAGTGGTCTCACTGTTACCTGTCCACCTTAATGTCTGATGTAAACACTTTTGGAGTTCTCTTAAGCTTTGCTTGGTGTCTTGCTCTGATTCCAGACCTCACACCTGGATCCCCTCTCCATGCAGATTATCTTTCTACAAAGAGCAGTCCTCTGGCATTATTCTTCTGCCAGTTTGTGTTCTGTGTATAAATTGGGAGGCAGGGTGTGTGTGGAGACCCACTGACCTTGGTTAGGGATGCAGATCTTTCTTTCTTTTTTTTAAATTTTTTAAAAAATTTCTATTCAGTGTACCAGAATTTATTGTTTATGCACCACACCCAGTGCTCCATGCAATACGTGCCCTCCATAATACCCACCACCAGGCTCACCCAACTTCCCACCCCCTGCCCCTTCAAAACCCTCAGATTGTTTTTCAGAGTCCATAGTCTCTCATGGTTCATCTCCCCTTCCAATTTCCCTCAACTCCCTTCTCCTCTCCATCTCCGCATGTCCTCCGTGTTATTTCTTATGGATGCAGATCTTTCTTAAAGCATCCTAGTGATTGATTCACAGCCCACACTTCCACTTTTGTTATTGGTTGATCCCAAGTTGGGCTGTTATTGTCCTTAGTTGGGATCTTATGCACAAAAAGAAATCCTTATAATTATTTATTTATTTATTTATTTATTTTTAAAGATTTTATTTATTTATTTGAGAGAGGGGCAGTGAGAGAGAGCATGAGAGAGGAGAAAGTCAGAGGAAGAAGCAGACTCCCCGTGGATCTGGGAGCCCAATGTGGGACTCGATCCCGGGACTCCAGGATCATGACCTGAGCCAAAGGCAGTCATCCAACCAACTGAGCCACCCAGGTGTCCCCTTATAATTATTTATTTTAATCAATATTATATTATTATAGTTTAAAAGGTAAAAATCTTGTTTCCGATGAACATTTAAGCTAGCCTTGCATTCTTACTTTATTTACAAATTTATTATTTTAATCAAATTAAGAATAATCATTTTCACTTGTCCTTCCTGAGTTAACTCCCACATTTAATATATTTACATATTTAATCACATTCCCTTGGCTATTTCAAAGTACAATTTTAATATAATTTACTCTCTCAAACATTTCAAATACAGTAAGGGAAGATGATAAATGTAAAAAACAAAAGCTCCCTAAGCATTTAAATCACCCTTGACAATCTACTAAATTATCATCCTTATAAATTTTGTAGATAAAATCCTTTTAAGCCTTTCAAAATCATTTAAAAAATTAACAGAGTGTGTACAGGATATCACAAAGGTTATATTTAAGCACAACTTACATAAGAGTACACTGAGTTTACTCATCCACATGGAGTTACATCCAACTAAGGGGAACAAAACAAGCATGTCAGACCAACTGATGTTCCAAGGTCAACACCTCAGGACAATAGCCTGAGCTCCAAGTGAAATACATGAGAGACCCATGGGGCAGAAGATCCCCATACCTCTGGGCTGGATGTCTTTTTATAAGCAACTTTTGTCTACCATAGCATCAGCAGTCTCCAAATTCATGACTGTCAGCTGAGACTTGACCAATTGTATCAATTAGTCAATTAGAATTAATCAACTTCAGGGATGCCTGGGTAGCTCAGTTGGTTAAGTATCTTCCTTTGGCTCAGTTCATGATCCCAGAGTCCTGGGATCAAGCCCCGCATCAGGTTCCCTATTCAGCTAGGAGCCTGCTTCTCCCTCTCCCTCTGTCTGCTGCTCCCCCTCCTTTCACTCTCTCCCTCTCTCTGTCAAGAAGAAAAAAAGGATTAACAAAATTCAATTTCTGACAATCCAGTGATCTCTTAAAAAAAGGTCTGCCCTTGAATTAATGAGTCCTTTCCAGATCTTCGTTTTAAATTTAATTTTCTGTAACTCTTGTGTAAATTCCTGCTAAGAATATTCTAATAGAACATTAAGCCACATACTCAGATGTAACCTGTTAAAACTCCTTATCTTTCAAGCAGATTAGTTGACTTCTAGACACCTCATTTCTATGTCATACTGTAAAAATGAGTCACTCTATTTCTTTTCTTTATTCATTAAGATTGTCTAATTTGCACATGTCAAATCTCATATTAAAAATCTATGCCTGATAAAAACAGACACATAGACCAGTGGAACAGAGATCCCAGATATGGACCCTCAACTCTATGGTCAAATAATCTTCGACAAAGCAGGAAAAAAATATACAGTGGAAAAAAGACAGTCTCTTCAATAAATGGTGCTGGGAAAATTAGACAGCTATATGTAGAAGAATGAAACTCGACCATTCTCTTACACCGTACACAAAGATAAACTTGAAATGGATAAAAGACCTCAACATGAGACAGGAATCCATCAGAATCCTAGAGGAGAACATAGGCAGTAACCTCTTTGATATCAGCCACAGCAACTTCTTTCAAGATATGTCTCCAAAGGCAAAGGAAACAAAAGCGAAAATGAAATTTTGGGACTTCATCAAGATCAAAAGCTTCTGTCAGCAAAGGAAACAGTCAACAAAACAAAGAGGCAACCCACAGAATGGGAGAAAATATTCACAAATGACAGTACAGACAAAAGGTTGATATCCAGGATCTACAAAGAACTTCTTAAACTCACCACACACAAAACAGATAATCATGTCAAAAAAAAATCATGTCAAAAAAAATCATGTCAAAAAAAATCATGTCAAAAAATTACACTGTTGGTGGGAATGCAAGTTGGTGCAGCCACTTTGGAGAACAGTGTGGAGATTCCTCAAGAAATTAAAAATAGAGCTTCCCTATGACCCTGCAATTGCACTACTGGGTATTAACCCCAAAGATACTGATGTAGTGAAAAGAAGGGCCATCTGTACCCCAATGTTTATAGCAGCAATAGCCATGGTCGCCAAAGATGCCCTTCAGT
>PISX010010086.1:51177-72339 GCA_004024625.1 Mellivora capensis
CCATATACACTATGGAGTATTATGCCTCCATCAGAAAGGATGAATACCCAACTTTTGTAGCAACATGGACGGGACTGGAAGAGATTATGCTGAGTGAAATAAGTCAAGCAGAGAGAGTCAATTATCATATGGTTTCACTTATTTGTGGAGCATAACAAATAACACGGAGGACATGGGGAGATGGAGAGGAGAAGGGAGTGGAGGAAAATTGGAAGGGGAGATGAACCATGAGAGACTATAGACTCTGAAAAACAACCTGAGGATTTTGAAGGGGCAGGGGGTGGGAGGTTGGGGGAGCCAGGTGGTGGGTATTATGGAGGGCACGTATTCATGGAGCACTGGGTGTGGTGCATAAACAATGAATTCTGTTACACTGAAAAGAAAAAAAAAAAAGAATATACCCTAACTAAAAAAAAAAAAATTATGCCTGAATCTTCTGAGATTTTATAATTTAATTTCATGTGACTGGACAAGAATTACAAAATGTCCAAGCCTGCTTTCTGCTGCTAATTTTCTTTATTATTATTAGCCTATGGCAGCTGATTTCAGATTACTCACCTCAGTTTCCTGCTGCCCATTTTAGCCTTTCTTTACCTCTGAAATGTCTACATTTGAAAAACTCTCATTTAGACCTCTAGCAGCTAGCACAATGCCTAGAAAATAATATACATTCAACAATTATTGATTGAATGGAATGGATGATTAAATAATTATCTTTCATTACTTGTACCTTGGTCATCCAAATTATTTAGGAGAATTTTTTAACTGTTATTTATTATGTGTTATTACTTTGGAGGAATTTAACTTATATGAGAAAAGTAGGCTAAAAATGAGCACACAATAAATGTTCTTTAACTGCCCCTTTGGTTGTCTTTCTGAAACTTAATATTTTATATCAACCATAGCATCAGTCTGTCAATTAGACTCACACTCTGAGCTTCCAACTGCTGATGATTAACAACAGAATTTTATTAAAATCCCTCAATGGATATTTTATTGTGCAAGGAGCAAATATTATAACCAATGACTATTTAATTGCCAAATGATCTGTGTCACTAACTCATTCCTGACCCATCCCCTCCCACCTCTTGATTAGTCTGATGATGCCAGCCATGGCTCTGGGTCAAAAGCTGAAAACACCAGATGGTGTCATACCTACTTAGGGATAGAGGAAACAAACAAAGCTCATTTGATGAGGGGAGGGTACTGAGTAGATTGTACTGCATTAAAATCCTGGATATGAAAGCTGGAGTTTGAATAAATTCCAATAATTTCCCTATAGATTTTGAAGAGAAATGTAAAAATCTTAAAGAAACAATAAACACTTGTAAAAAAAAATGTGAATACTTGCTGACAAATAATTAGAGCTTTTAATGTCAAAGACTGCAGGTGCTTCAGCAAATATCTTCTCTCCCATGCCTCCTTAGTAACACAACTCAGATTTTATTCCGAGTGTCAGTGCACCAAACTAAAAAACTTAACTTCCCAGACTCCCTTACAGTTAAGGGGGTATTCAATGAAATTTACGTGGAAATCTTTGGTTGGTGTTTTCCAAAACTCTTTAAAGGGATAGAAGAGCCTGTATGTCCCTTTCTAGTCTTCTAAAATGCACACATGCTGATAGGAGATCTTGTAGCCATTTTGTGACCTCAAAGATGGATTTGCATGCTGAAGAATGCAGAGAGAAATTTAAAAGTGCCTACGACTCTCATGCTTCATGGAACCACTGTTCTAACACCAGAGTAGCAGACCATGACCTTTTTTTCACATGAGATGAAAAAAAAGATACTTACTAAGCACTGCCTATGTACCAGAAACTGGAAAAGGCATTGTGGAGAACTAAAAAATGGATCTGACAAACATCCTGTTTTCCAAGAGATCTTCTGAAGGAGCTAAAACATGCATGCCTACCATAAGCAAACCAGATAGAAAGTAAAAAGGTCAGAGAAGAGCTGGCAGTAAGACATTAGCTTAGGATGGGGCACCTGGGTGGCTCAGTTGTTAAGCGTTTGCCATTGGCTCAGGTCCTGAGCTGGAGACCAGCATCCAGCTCCCTGCTCAGCAGGAAGCCCCCTTCTCCCTCTCCGGCTCCCCATGCTTGTGTTCCCTCTCTTGCTATGTCTCTCTCTCTCTCTCTCTCTCTCTCTCAAATAAATAAATAAAATCATTTAAAAAAAGACATTAGCTTAGGAGAGTTTCCTGAAGAAGGTGCAGTGTGCAGGTTTTAAACTGAGCACACTTGGCGGTGGGGGGGGGGGTGTGTGACGCCATCACAGTCTTCAGAAGACAGGAAAATGGTGTGTTTTCTTGAGAGAGAGAGGTTCATATGATTGATAGCCCCTTCTTTCTAACTGCTTTCTACATAATTCATCCAAATGTAAGAGCCACTAGAGGCTGAAACTGAAGGATGCCATTAGGAGTTTTGCCAACTCTTAAGCATTCTCATAGAAGAAATTTCTCATTTCGGGTCCGTGGAAGGAAACCATGAAAGCAATATGACAGCTGTTACCTCCACTAAACGGTAGCTGAACAATTTAGCACTGAGACTGACAAGAGGCAGAATTAATTGTCCTGCCCCTCATCAAATCATCAATGCAGGAAGTGAGCAAGTGTGCTTACCAGCCCTCCCCAGAATCCCAGGACTCTTCCATTACAGTAAATTCCCATTTTTATTACAACTTTTCTGGTATTGTGTATGAAAATAGTCCCCACAGCCTCTCCCAAACTTATTTCAGATTTCATAATTTTGGCCAGTCTAATAGGATTATAAGGGGGTCTCACTGTGATTTTAAAGTGTATTTCCATGAATACAAATGATGCTAAACACCTTTGATATGTTAATTAGACATTTGGAATTCCTCTCTTTGAAGGAGTAGCCTGCTCAAATACTATGTGCATTTTTACTCTGAATTATCTTTTTCTCATTGATTGGCAGGCATTTGAAAATATATATATATTCTTGATAAAAGCCAGTTATATCTATTGTAAATATCTTCTCCTAGTCTCTGGTCTTATGATGATGCAGATGTCCTATTTACTAATCTTTTCCTTTATGGCTAAAAGGGTATTTATATAATATTTAAGAAATTCTCACTCTCAGGTCTTGAAGATATCCTTCTCTATTATCTTCTAAAAGTGTCATAGTTTTGGTTTTCCCATATAATTTGCCTATTAATGATTTTGTGTGTAATGTAAGATACAGGACCATTTTCATTCTCTTTTCCATATGAGATCCCAATTGTTTCACCAGCCGCTAATGAAAAAACCCATCTTTTCATCACTTATTTGCAATGCTAACTGTCATACATCAAGTGTCCGTATGTGTCTAGGCTTATTTCTGTGCACTCTCTATGATCCATGCATCGATCTCTTCATCCCCGAGCCAATGCCACACCTTCTTAATTACTATAGTGTTGTATTAAGTCTTATCTTCTTATAGGGCAATATTCCAACCTTGTTTGTTTCAGATTTCTAGGCCCTTTCCAGTTTCATATAAACTTTAGAATGTTTACCAAGTTCGACAACTTGAATTATTATTTTTTATTATGAATAATGAATAATGTATTATAAATACATTGAATGTTTACTATAACTAATAATTATATAATTAAGCTATGGTTTATTCAACTATATTATAAACCATATTAAACTATAGGTTAAGGAAATAGATTAGGAAAACTGACATATTTACAATATTCAGTCTTCTAATCTATAAAGTATTATAATTCTATTTATATCTCCTTTGATATCTCTCAATAAAGTTTTATAATTTTATCCATAACATTTTTATTAAATTTTCTTCCTAGGCACATCTCATATTTTGTTGCTATTGCAAATGGAATCTTTTTTTTTTCATTTCCCAATATTTTGTTGGTATATAGAAATACAATGGATCTTTTTTATATTCAGCAAACTTGTTCATCTCTTCTTATTAGTTCTAATAATATCTTTGGTTTTAATTTGAATTTTCTATTTTATAAGAATATTATTTTCCACTTTTTCCACCACTTATTTCTTCCTATTATCTTACTTTATTGACTCAGAACACACTACTATATCAAGTAGAGGTGATGATAGAAGGAACCCTTGTCTTGTGCTGATCTCAAAATATCACCATTTAGAATGATATTTGCTGGGGCATCTGGGTAGCTCAGTAGGTTAAGCATCTGTCTTTGGCTCGTGTCATGATCCTGGAGTCCTGGGATCAAGCCTCAGGTTGGGCTCCCTGCTCAGCGGGAGTCTGCTTCTCCCTCTGCCCCTTCCCTCCACTTGTACCCTCGCTCTCTCTCTCTCTCTCTCTCACACGCACACACACACACACACACTCTCACTCTCTGTCTCTCAAATAAACAAAATCTTTTAAAAATATGAATTTTTAAAAAATTATATTTGCTATATATTTTATTCTTATTTTTATTGAATAGACAGGTAACATTGTATAAGTTTAAGGTTTATAGCATATTACTTGGATACATTTATATATTGCAATGTGATTGCTGATATATGTATCACATTACATAATTATTGTACAGTATTACTGTCTATATTCATTATACCATGATTCTAATGTGTTCTTTATCTCATTTATTTGAGTTCTTCAGCTCCAGAATTTCTATTAGGTTCTTTGTTAGAATTTTAATCTCTTTGGTAAAGTACTCCTTCTGTTTGTTGATTTTATTCCTAATATCTTTGTATTGTCTTTCTGAGTTTTCTTGTAGCTTATTGAAATTTCTTCATAATAGCTATTTTGAATTCTTTGTCTGTTAGATAACTGGTAAATAATAGATAACAATATGCCATGTCTTTGGGTTTGGATGCTGGAAAACTATCAGCCCCTAAAGCTGGGAACCTGCACATGCAGAGAAATAAAGCTGGTGGAGAAAAGAAAAAGGGTGTTGGTAGACTGGGGGAGGTAAGTACTTAACACATACGGCTTTGGGTATGCCCACAGCTGGGTAAAAGGATCCTCAAATTAGGGTGGTGGTGATGGTCCCAGAGTTCTATGGATAGTCATCTTGCCAGAATCTCAGAGCAGACAGCAGGAGACATTTACCTTTAATTCTCTTTGCCTACTTTTCCCCCTTTTTCAATTCTAGTCACTGTGGTGTCTCCTCAGAGAGAAAAATGGGTCCCCCAAAGCTACAGTGCACATAGCCAGGCCGACCTCCCACTCACCCCTACCTCCTCTGCCAAAAAGGTCATGGTGACCACTTGCCAGACCTTCCACCACCTTCTCTGCTGCTGCCTCTGCCACCACTCCCCTTGCTTCCCAGCCTCCTCCCCAGTCCAATCCACCCACTTTGGGGTGCACAGATGAATGGACCTCTCAGGTGTCCTGGTATGCTATGCAGAGGCACTTTTTTCCAGTTGCGGATGTCTGATTAGTTGTACATAAAAAAGGAGAGGAAAAAAAGCAATTCACAATGCCATGATGTTGATGTCAGTCTTCCATGTGATTTTTGAAGTTAACTTTCATCATAGAAGGTCCCTTTCATTCTCGCTTTGGTAAGATGTTTTTAAAAAATCACAAATGTGGGGCGCCTGGGTAGCTCAGTTGGTTAAGCATCCAACTCTTGATTTCAGCTCAGGTCGTGATCTCAGAGTCCTGAGATGAAACCCCACATGGGGCTCCCTGCTGAGGGAGGATTCTATTGACAATTCTATCTGCCCCTCCTTCCTGCCCGTTTGTGCATACATGCACGTGCTCTCTCTTTCTCAAATAGATGACTAAATCTTTTTTAAAAAATCATGAATGTATGTTAAGTTTTATCAAATGCTTTTTCTTTATCTACTGAGAAGATGGTAATTTTTTTAATATGGTAACACAGTGGACTATATTTGTTGATTTTCTAATGTTAAACCAACCTTGAATTCCTGGGACACGATGTATTGTCCTTTTATATGCTACTAGATTCAGTTTGTGGATATTTTGGTTTGGATTTTGCATCTGTGTTCATGAGTGAGATGTCCCATAACTTTCTTTTCATGCATTGTCTTTGCCATATTTTAGTATCAAGGTTATACTAATCTCAAGTGTTGGGAAGTGTTTCTTCTTTTCTACTTTCTGAAAGAGTTGGTCTAAGATTAAAATTAGTTCTTCCATTGGTAGTACTTGCTGGTGAATCCGGGTGTGGAATTGTGTTAGGAGAAACATTTGGATTATGGATTTATTTTATTTTATTTTATTTTTTAATTTTTTTATTTATTCGTCAGAGAGAGAGGGAGAGCAAGCGAGCACAGGCAGACAGAGTGGCAGGCAGAGGCAGAGGGAGAAGCAGGCTCCCCGCCGAGCAAGGAGCCCGATGTGGGACTCGATCCCAGGACGCTGGGATCATGACCTGAGCCGAAGGCAGCTGCTTAACCAACTGAGCCACCCAGGCGTCCCTGGATTATGGATTTAGTTTCTTTAGTTATTATAAGTAGAAATGATGGACATAAGCCTTCTCTCCCAAACTGGAAAATTTTTGAAAATTAAAGGGGTTAGGAAAATAATTAATGGATTTTAATCTATAATAGGTGTAAACTTGGACTTTCCTGCACAAAATGGGATATATGGGCACCCTAATGATAAGATTGCCTGTTTTTGATTATAAATTTCCTACTTCTTCCTGAGTAAACTTTGGTAAGTTATGTTTTTTAGGAATTTGTATGTTTTGCCTTAATTTTTAAGCTTATTGATATAAAGATTTCATGTTAATTTTTTTCTTTTCAATTTTTTTTCTAACTTTGTTGATTGTGTTAATCTTATATTGTCTTTTTAATACCTATAACATATGTAAGTGTATAATATCTTTTTGTTTCTGGATGTTGATTATTTGTTGTGCCTTCTCAGTTTCTTCATCATTCTTGAAAGAGATAGTTTAATTTTGTTAAACTAAGTGAGCAACTTTTGGCTTTGTTGAACCTCTCTATTTTATAATTGTTTTCTATTTCAAAATGTCTCCTTTAATCTTCATTATTTTCTTCTTTCTGGTATACCTCTAATTTTTCCAAATGAATGTTTAGTTAGTTAAGTTTCATATTTTCTAAACATACAGATTTTGAGGTTATAAACTTCCCTTTCTGTACTCATGTCATAAATCTTGATATACAATTGTTACTATTCTTAATATATTTTATTATATATATTTTATATATATTATATATATACATAAAATGCTTAATATATTTTCTAATATTTTAATGATCTTCTTTTGATGCATTATTTTTTTAGTCCCTAATATATGGTGTTTTTTTTTTTAAAGATTTTATTTATTTATTTCACAGACAGAGAGATCACAAGTAGGCAGAGAGGCAGACAGAAAGAGAGGAGGAAGCAGGCTTCCTGCTGAGCAGAGAGCCGGATGCCAGGACCCTGGGATCATGACCTGAGCCGAAGCCAGAGGCTTTAACCCACTGAACCACCCACGCACCCCTATGGTTGTTTTTTTTTACCTCATTCTAATTTTTGCAAATTTCTAGTTTGTCTTATGATCTAAGAACATGCTCTGTATAATTTTAAACTTTTAAAATGTATTGAGACTGGCTTTATGGTTTGTTTATATTTAGTGAATGTTCTGTATGCCTAAAAATATGTATTCTGCAGTGATTAGGTGGAGATCACACTATGTCAATTTTATTATCTTATTCAAATCTTTTATGTCTTTGGGGTGCCTGGGTGGTTCCATTCGTTGAGTGTCTGCCCCTGGCTGGGGTCATGATCCCAGGGTCCTGGGATAGAGGCCCATGTCAGGCTCCCTGCTCAGTGGGAAGTCTGCTTCCCCCGCTCCCACTCCCCCTGCTTGTGCTCTCTCTCTTGTTCTCTCTCTGTGTCAAATAAATAAATAAATAAATAATCTTAAATAAAAAATCTTTTACAGCTTCACTGATTTTTTTGCTTGCTTTTTTCTGTTAGCAACTGAGAGATGTATTATGAAAAAACACTCCATCTATACTTGTATATTTGTCTATTTCTCCTTGAAGTTCTGTCATTGCTTGCCTTATATATCTTGAGGGTTATATATTGGAAATATACAATTTTTTCAAAATATTTTTATTTATTTATTTGTCAGAGAGAGAAAGAGAGCAAGAGAGCAAGTGCAAGCGGGGAGAACAGCAGGCAGAGGCAGAAGCAGCCTCGAAGCAGGACCCAATCCCAGGACTCTGGGATCGTTACCTGAGCTGAAGGCAGATGCTTAACTAACTGAGCCACCCAGGCATCCAGAATACATACATATTTAAAACTGTCATATAGTTCCCTTCATCACCACAAAGTGACCTTCTTTACTCCTTTAATCTTATTTTCTTTAAAGATATATTTTTAAATAGGTAACACTTTCTTTGGCTTAGAATGTTTTGGTACGTCTTTTTCTTTCTTTCTTTTTTTAATTTTATTTTAAGGGTTTTATTTATTTATTTGATAGAGAGAGAGAGACAGTGAGAGAGGGAACACAAGCAGGGGTAGTGAGAGAGGGAGAAGCAGGCTTCCTGCCAAGCAGGGATCCCGATGTGGGACTAAATCCCAGGACCCTGGAATCATGACCTGAGCTGAAGTCAGACCCTTAGCTGACTGAGCCACCCAGGCATCCTGTTTTGGTATGTCTTGTCTAATCATTCAACATTCAATTTTTCTGTATAAGGATACAGAAAGACATATTTCTTATAAATAGCATAAGATACAATTTATTATTATCAAGTTTGAAAGTCTTTGTTTTATTTTTTTTTTAAACTGGAGCATTTAGTAGTCCCTTTACATGAAACATAATACTACATTGTAACACTCCTAAGGACGCAATTCACATCGTATGTATATTTGGGCTTAAATCTGCAAATGTATTTTGTACTTTTCATTTGTCATATCTGTTTCATTTTTTTTCTCCTTTCTTACCTTATTTTGGATTTGCCAAATGTTTTAGTCATATCAATGTTTTCCCTTTAAGTAGTTTAAGAGTTAAGAGTTCTGTTCATTTATTTTAATAGTTGACTTAGAAATTGTAATATGCTTACTTAACATAATAAAGTCTAGAGTTAACAAATCACTTAAATTCCTCTGGCATAGTAAAAGAAACTTGGAACAGTTTAATTCTTTTTATCTACTTTAAAACCTACAAATTATTTTTCCTTATATTTCAACTATTGTTTAATCCTTTAAGACGCTATTATTATCATTTTATTAATCAGCATTTTCTTAGGATCATTCACATATTTACTCCTTTCTATACTCTTTATACCTTGTTTCTCATACCTACCATCTGGGAAAACTTCCCCTCTGACTAATGTATATAATTCAGAATTATCTCTATTGAGAATCGGCTAGGGACAAACTCTACATTTTCACAGGTCTGAATATTTCTTTATTTCACCATAATTCTTAAAAGATGTTTTCAGTGGTTAGATTCTACTTGACTGTTACTTTCTTCCCGCACATCAAGTATCATCTCATGGTCTTCTGGTTTCCTTACTGCTCTTGAGGGACCAGATTCAATTTAATTGCTGCTTCCTTGAATGTAAACTTTCTTTTTTCTCTGACTTATTAAAGATTTTCTCTTTTTCTATGGTGTTCTGCAATTTCACTATGGTGTATTTTAGTGTGGATTTCTTCTTATTTATCCTATATGGGGTTTACTGGGCTATCTGAAACCATGAAACATCTCATCAGTTCTAGAAGATACTCATGAATATCTCCTTTAATGTGTCATCTGCCCCATATATCCCTTTCCTCTGCTTCAGAGGTCTACCATGTTAGACCTTCTCACTCCAGTTTGCATGTCTCTTAATTTCTTTTTCATATTGTCCATCCTTTTTTCTCTTTGTGCTACTTCTGGTTTACTAATAATTCTCTCTTTAGCTACATCTAATCTTCTGCTAAACATTTTTATTTCAATTTTCAATGTATTACATCTATCTATCTATCTGTCTATAAGTTGGCTCCATGACCGCTGTGGGGCTGGAACTTACAACCCGGAGATCAAGAGTCACCTGCTCTACCAACTGAGCCAGCCAGGCATCCCTCAGTGTATTATTTTTAGATGTTTTATTTGGTTGATTTTCAAATATGTCTTGTCATTTGTCATCTTTATTACTTGTATCACTATTACTGTTATTGAACCATTTGAAAGTTAGTTGCAGAGGTTATAATCCTGCCCTAAATATTTCAGTGTGTATCTGCTGGAATCAAGGACATTCTCCTCCAGAACTATAGTGAAATGGCCAAATTAAGAAAATTAACATTGATATGATACTATCATCTAATATGTTCGTATTCAAATTAGACAATTATTCCAGTGCTGCCTTTCACTGTATCTTTATTTTTTACCCCTTTGTCTCTTAATCTGGAGCAGTTCTGTGGTCTTTCTTTGTTATATGATATCGACAATTTTCAATAGTATAGGCTTATTATTTTGTAGAGTATCCTTCATGAATCAATTCCTGCATCCCCCCTCAATTTTTTATTATAGTAAAATAGACATGTTACATGTGTACCATCTTAACCACTTTTAAGTGGGTAGTTCAGTGGCATTAATAAATTCATAATGTTGTGCAGCTGTCACCACCGTCCATCTCCAGAACTCTTTCATCTCATAAGAGTGAAATTCTCTACCCGTTTAACATTAACTCCTTATTCCCTGTTTCTCCCCAGCCCCTGGGGAGCTGTCTCTATGATTTTGACTATTCTGAGTGCTTTGTATAAATGGAGTCACATAGTATTTGTCTTCTTGTGACTGGCTTAGTTCAATTAGCATTATGTCCTCAAGGTTCATACACATTATAATATGTGTCAGAATTTCCTTCCTTCCTAAGGCTGAATAATATTCCATTGTATGGACCATAGTTTGCTTATCTATTCATCAGTTGATGGACCTAAGTTGCTAGCACATTTTAGCTATTGTATGAAATGGGTGTAGAAATATCTCTTCAAGAAGCTGCTTTTGCTGGATCCTATGGGTAATTCTATATTTAATCTTCTGAGGACCACCATACTGTTTTACATTCCAACAACAGTACATAGGGGTTCCAGTTTCTCCACATCCTCGCCAACACCTTATTTTCTTTCTTTCTTTTTTTTTGATAGTAGCCATCTCAATGTATGTGTGAATTCCTACATTTTTGGCATGAATACTGTAGGACTGGTGTTACTTCCTTTTCATTCCATCATATCAGGAAGCACGTGATGTCAGTTTGTCTCATGATTAGTGAGGTTAATTTTGATGATCTAGTTAAGATGATTGATATATTCTACCACTGTAAAAGCAGATTTTTCATCCTTTATAATGTAGAAGTAATGTGTAGGGAAATACTTTGGATTATATAAATTATATTGTTTTTATACTTTTCATCACATATTTCTAAGCTTTTCTTTTATTTCTTTTAACAGATTAAACATAGTTATTTTACAAGTTGTATATGTTAATTCCAATTTCTGAAGACTCTATGCTTTTGTTTTGCTATTTGTTGTATCTGTGACTCTCACTCATGATAACTTGTTTCCTAGTATATAAGTGATTTTTTAATGTGAACTATGATTTGTTCTGGAAAAATCACTTGTAATTTTTTAAGACCTAGTATGGAGACCTATTCTAAAAAGATTTGCATTTGCTCCTGCCAAGCAGCCAGAGCTTACCATTCTAGGACCACCTTTCTGGTCTTTTCTTTTCTGTTTTTTTAAGGTTTTATTTATTTATTTGGAGAGAGGGGGAGAGAATGAGCAGGAGTGGGAGGGGGAGAAGCAGATTCCATGTTGAGCAGGGTGCCCAATACAGGACTCAGTCCTAGGACCCCAGGATCATGACCTGAGCCAAAGGCAGATGCTTAACCGACTGAGCCCCCCAGACCCTGGAGCCACTTTAAGCCAAATTCATACTTGAAAGTACTTCAGATTACCCAAGTGAATTAGATTGCACATTCATGTGAAGGATACATTTTTCCTTATTGTTTTTTGCCCTGTTCATGGATATAGAGTAGATTTAAATCTAGTATGCCTGGGATACTTGGGTGGCTCATTCAGTTGAGCATCTGCCTTTAGCATGGGTCATGATCCCAGGGTCCTAGGAGTGCTGCATTGGGCTCCTTACTGTCAGGCCTGCTTCTCCTTCTGGCTCCCACTCCCCCTGCTTGTGCTCTCTTGCTCTGAAAACTAAATAAATAAATCTTAAAAAAAAAATTTTGGTATGCCCTCACAATGAGGATATAGCTATTTGGGGTCCTACCATGCTTTTATGGGAGAAAATCTTCTATTACACAAACTCCACCTTGAGTTTACTGAAATCATATTCTAGTGGGAAAGACAAAAGCAATCATGTATATAAAATTAAAAATAACCCAAAGAGAGAGAGAGAATTATAGATTGTGAGAAGTTTGTGAGAAGAAGGAAATAGATGGGCTTCCCTTTCAGAATATAAAGGAAGGAAGACATTTAAACAGCAGACTCAGGGAAGGCATCTATGAGGAGATGATATTTAATGGGTAAGTAGGAGCCAGTCAAACAGAACTATAGTAAGAGAAAAGGAGAGTGACAGGAGATGAGATCAATGTGGGTAGTAGCCAGATCATGCTGGTCATCCTGGGCCATGGGCAAGAATGTGGGTTGTATTCCAAGTGTAATGGAAAGACTTTGGAAAGTATTTGAATAGGGAATATCATGATTTGATTTTTTTATATGTAACTGTTTTATTTTTAATATAATTTTATGAAATTACTTTTTTGTTGAAGTATATTTTGACATACAATGTAACATTAATTTCAGGTATACACCAGTGATTTTACAACTCTATATTAATGCTGTGCTCACCACAACTGTAGCTACCATCGGTCATTACACAACATTATTACATTACTATTGACCATATTCTCTACGCTGCCCCTTTTATCCCCATGACTTATCCATTCCATAACTGGAAGCCTGCACCTATCTCTCGCCTTCACCTATTTTGCCCATCCTCCTATCCACCTTCCCTCTGGCAACCACCAGTTTGTTCTCTGTATTTATGGACCTATTTCTGCTTTGTTTGTTTTGTTTTTTAGATTACACATCTAAGTGAAATCATACGACATTTGTCTTTCTCTGTCCAGCTTATTTCACTTAGCATAATACCCTTTAGGTCTATCCATATTGTCACATATGGCAAGATCTATTTTTCTTTTATGGCTGAGTAATATTCCTGTGTGTGTGTGTGTGTGTGTGTGTGTGTGTGTGTGGTGTGTGTAAAATCACAGTTTCTTTATCCATTCATCTATTGATGGGACACTTAGGTTGTCTCCATATCTTGGCTATTGTAAATAATGCTGCAATAAACATAGGGTGCATATATCTGAGTTTTGGATTGGTGCTTTCATTTCCTTTGGGGAAATATCCTGAAGTGGACATTACTGGATCATATGGTATTTCTACTTTAAATTTTTTGAGGAAACTCCATACTCTTTTCTATACTGGCCGCACCAACTTACATTCCCATTGACAGGGCATGAGGATTCCTTTTTATCCACATCCTTGTCAACACTTATTTCTTGTCTTTTGTGTTATTAGCCATTTGGACAGATGTAAGGTGACAACTCATTGTGGTTTTGATTTGCATTTCCCTGATGATTAGTGATGTTGAGCATCTTTTCATGTGTCTGTTGTGTATATGCCTTCTTTGGAAAACGGTGTATTCCTGTCCTCTGCCAGTTTTTTAAATCAGATTATTTGGGGGGTTGTATAAGTTCTTAAATATTTTGGATATTATCCCCTTATTGGATATATCCCTTGCAAATATCTCTTCCCATTCAGTAGGTTGCATTATCATTTTGTTGATGATTTCCTTTGCTGTACAAAAGCTTTTTATTTTGATGTAGTCTCAGTAGTTTGCTTTTACTTGTCTTTCCTTTGCCTGAGGAGACATATCCATAATTATTTTGTTAAGGCTAATGTCACAGAGATTCATGCCTGTGCTTTGTTCTAGGATTTTCATGGTTTCGGGTGTCACATTTAGGTCTTTGATCCATTTTGAACTTGTGTTTGTATATGGTATAAGACAGTAGCCCAGTTTCATTCTTCCACATGTAGCTGTCCAGTTTCCCAAGCACTGTTTATTTTAGAAACTGTCTTTTCCCCATTGCATATTTTGCCTCCTTTGTTGACAATTATTTGACTGTATAAGCATAGATTAATTTCTGGGTTCCCTATTCTGTTCTATTGATCTATGTGTCTATTTTTGTGCCTGTATCATATTGTTCCGATTATTATAGCTTTGTAGTATATCTTGAAATCTGGAATTGTTATACCTCCACTTTGTTCTTCTTTTTTGTTTGTTTGTTTGTTGTTGTTGTTGTTTTTATTTTTTTTTTTTTGTTCTTCTTTTTAAAGATTGCTTTGGCTATGGAGTCTTTTGTGGTTCTACACAAATTTTGGTATTATTTGTTTTAGTTCTGTGAAAATGTTTTTGGTATTTTGATGAGGATTGGATTAAGTCTGTAGATTGCTTTGGGTAATATGGACATTTTAACAATATTTACTCTTCCAACTCATTAGCATGGGATAGTGTCCTATTTGTGTTGTTTTCAATTCCTTTCTTCAATGTTTTATAGTTTTCAGGATATAGTTGTTTCACCTCCTTGGCTAAGTTTATTCCTAGGTATTTCATTATTTTTGGTGCAATTATAAATGGAATTGTTTTCTCAATTCCTTTTTTGGCTGCTTTATTATTAGATATGATTAACTTTTAAAAGTTTATTTGAGGGGCGCCTGGGTGGCTCAGTGGTTAAAGCCTCTGCCTTCGGCTCGGGTCATGATCCCAGGGTCCTGGCACTGAGCCTCACATCAGGCTCTCTGCTCAGCGGGGAGCCTGCTTCCTCCTCTCTCTCTGCCTACTTGTCATCTCTGTCTGTCAAATAAGTTTTTTTTTAAAAGGAAGATAAATTATTTTTTAAAAAGTTTATTTGAATGTTTAAAAATAATTTAAAAACTTTAATCACAGGCATCTGGGTGGCTCAGTCAGTTAAGACCTGCCTTTAGCTCAGGTCATAATCCTGGAGTCCTGGGATCGAGCCCCACATCTGGTTCCCAGCTCAGTGGGGAGCCTGCTTCTCCCTCTCCTGCTCCCCCTGCTTCTGCTGTCTTTCTGTCAAATGAATGAATAAAATCTTAAAAAAAAATGTTGGTGGTTCAGTTGGTTAAGTGTCCAACTCTTGGTTTTGGCTCAGGTCATAATCTCGAAGTCGTGGGTTCGAGTCCCTCATTGACCTCTGCACACAGCATGGAGTCTGCTTCAGATTCTCTCTCCCTCTCTCTCCTGCTTATGCTCTCTCTCTCTCAAATAAATAAATGAATAAACAAAACTTTAAAAAAAAATCAAAACTTAATCACAATACACATACAATCATGTTAAAAGCCTTATAAGGAAACAACTCTACCAATACTCTCTCCCATCCCACTCCAAAAGCATAGCCTTTCAATTTTAAGCTTCTTTAAAAAGTATTTATCTTCCTATTTCTAAACAATATGCAGATGTTGCCACTTCTTTTTTTCTTTTTTTAAAGATTTTATATATTTATTTGACAGACAGAGATCACAAGTATGCAGGGAGGCAGGCAGAGAGAGAGGAGGAAGCAGGCTCTCCGCGGAGCAGAGAGCCCGATTCGGGGCTCGATCCCAGGACCCCGGGATCATGACCTGAGCCGAAGGCAAAGGCTTTAACCCAATGAGCCACCAAGGTGCCCCAGATGTTGCCATTTCTTGATTCAATTATTTATTTACTTTCTGCTATTGAATATGCGCATTTTTAGTATTCTCACACTTCCTTTTCCTCCTTTTAGAGGTTCCTTCTCTGGGTAAGTGGAAGTGTCCTAAAGAAGAAAATATCTATACATTATGATCTTTGTGTTGGGGTCGGGGAGAGAAGGATGTAAAATTATAAAGATTACCCTCAATAAAGCCCACCAGTAAATAAAATCCACCCCATCAGGATTTTCATGCCTCACAGTTAAATATGATAACATGAATAAAAATGTTATCAAATATATGAGCAAATCCCTCAATACGAGCTAAAGAGACTGAAACAAATAACAGAAAATGGGAAGAATGAGTTGTAACTACTGTCACAGGGAGATTATAAGAGATATTTTTAAAATATGTATAGGGGACTCCTGGGTGGCTCAGTCAGTTAAGCATCTGCCTTTGGCTCAAGTCATGATCCCAGGGTCCTGGAATGGAGTCCTGTGTTGCGTTCCCTGCTCAGTGGAGAGTCTGCTTTTCCCTCTTTCTTGGCTCCTCCTCCCCCCTTCACTTGTGCTTTCTCTCACTTTCAAATAAATAAATAAAGTCTTTTAAAATAAATAAAATATATGCATACATGAAATAAAATTACATACACACTCAATCAATCAGAACAAGAAAAAGTTTAAGCCATGTAACAGCAAAATTTTAAATTCAGTAAAAGTTTTGAAGGATAAAGTTGAAGAAGTTTCCCAAATAGTAGAATGAATAGACAAAGCAACAACAACAATCACTAAGAAATTAAGGTAATACAATTAGAGGATTGAACCAGGACATCAGACATTTAAGTAATAAGAAGTTAGTTCCAAAAAGTCAAGAATAAGAGAATAGAGAGGAAAATATTAAAGAAATAATGTAAGAAAATACCCTAGAACCAGAGAATATACACTTTTCTAATGAAAAGGCCACAGTGCCTGACCAGAGACCCACTCCAAGAAATATCATTATGAATTGTTAAAGCAATGAAATGAACAGAAGATTTGAAAGCTCCTAAAGCATCAGAAAATAATCAAACAATGTATTCAGGACACAGAGTACACTAGATTTCTCAACTGCAACATTGGGAATAGAGGGCAATAAAGCAAGGACTAAAATTTTGAGTTAAGTTATTCACAGTCTAGAATTCTATATTCAGCCAAATAATAAATCAAAGTGATGGTAAAATCATAAATTTTCAGATATGCAAGGTCTATTTAGGTCTCATGTGTTCTTCATCCAGAAGTTACTAGAAGAGATTATCCATCGAGACAAGGAAGTAAACCAAGATATGAGGTCCAGAATACAGGGGACCCAACAAAAGAGAGAAACAAAGAAGAGACACAGGACAACAGTTGGGCAGAAACCTAGAGAGCAAATCTTTACAGATTGGAGCAGCAGAATGGAGGGCTTCAAGAGTGCTGGATCCAGGAAATAATGGAATCTATAAACTCTCTGTCCAGTCTGAGTGTATGGAAAACTGAATTGCAAAGCATTTCATATAACAGTTGCAGATGTGAGAGCACTTAGCCATGGGTTCTAGGAAAATAAAACAAGTTGAAAAACAAGGCAATGATTAACTCCAGATAAAATAAAAAGTTGTATAAGAAAGGAAATAAAATAATGGTATAATACCAAGGTCAGTACTAAACTATTTTCATCACAATAAACAAATACAGGGATTTAACCAAATATATTGATCTACATGGAGGATAAATAAATCTCCTGCCTGAAGTTGCAAGCATTCTGGAACAAAGTGAAAGAAGAGTTTAATGTCTCACCACTCAATACACAGACTCTCCCATACCCCACCCCCATTTCAGTCTGTCAGTCTACCCTGTTATTCTGTTTCTACTCTTTAGTTTCTCTCCAGAGAATATACCTCCATTTCTTCAGGGTAGGGGAAAGGTAGTTGCCTAACTAATGGGGTAGGAGAGGATATAAGAGAAAACAGTTTCTGTTCCAGCTTTCCGATAAAACCCTAGTCTCAGTGCTTCCCATCTCCCTCAATTTTCATACATCTTTTGTGGTACCTGGTCTCTCCAATTTATTTTTTTTCTTTATTTATTTGACAGACAAAGATCACAAGCAGGCAGAGAGGCAGGCAGAGAGAGGAGGAGGCAGGCTCCCTGCCAAGCAGAGAGCCCGATGCGGGGCTCGATCCCAGGACCCTGAGACCATGACCTGAGCCGAAGGCAGAGGCCTTAACCCACTGAGCCACCCAGGTGCCCCCAGGTCCCTTCAACTTAGTACTTAGCATCTCTGCAGTTCTGTAGTGACAATGAGCTCGCCTCTCCATGGCATTGCCCTAAACAGCCACTTAGATTTGTCCTCTCTCTACTATGTCTAAATTAAGACATTTACTGTTCTTCCACTGCTTTCCAACTTCTGAAATAGGTTTTCCAATATCTCCATGCTTCCACGAAGATGGTAGTTTTATTTCTCTTTCTTGGGCTTGTTCTTTTGAACTGATTTTCAGGAGAAGAAAGGGAAGGGATGTTTTTAATGTTACTATTTTAAAACTGAAAGTCCATATTGTTGCTAATATTAAGATTTAAGAGACAGGACATGAAAATCTTTGTTGACATGAATTGGAAGGAGTGGAAATACTGTTGTAATATTTCCACGTGACAACAGTTGGCAGGTGCTGGGTAGTGGCTGTTCCTTTCTAAAAGGGTAGGCAGGTCACAGATTCCACCAATCCCTGGTGACTAACACCTGGCCTGCTTGACTGTTGTAAATGCCTTACTCTATTCGCTTTTGAGTTTGTGAAGCCAGTTCTCTAAGGTAAGACCATAGGAGAGGGAAGCTGAGGTGGAACAGGGAAAAAGTCATTGGAAGAGATGAGGCCAGGGAACTGAGAGGCCAAAGTGTTTGATGGTCCATCCACATGGATGTTGAAGTCATTAAAAAGTATGCCAGAATAGAAAAAGAGAGGAAGTCAGTATGTGATAATGAAGAGAGGGGGAGAAGATGGTATAGATTAAGAACATAAAATTTGGAGGGTCCAGTTTTTAGGTTTTTCTTATTTGTTTTGTTTTTGGTATGAAAAGGAGCAAGACATGGTTTAAAAGAGGCAGTATTGGCAAGGAGGAAACTTACCCCATCTTCTGGCCTTCCTTGAGGCAAGATGTGTCCAAGAGAGAAGATACCTTCTGCTGAAGGTGTAGAGGGCTGCAAGAAGAAACACTGACTTGGGGAATAGGGGGACGTCAAGCAAGGATAGCAGCTAAAGAGAATATTCCAACAAGGTGTTAAGGTCATGGGGGAGTGGGGCTTGCTCACAGATAGGGCATTCCAGAAAACAGAGGGATGGAACTTGGGTCACCTTAACCTGAAATGAATGAAGCAATAAATGTGGATATTACTGGTTGACTGGAGGGACTTGGACTTTAGGTGGTTGCTGAAGTAAACAAGGATGTGAGGCATGTTGGCATTAGTCACTGGCATCTCTTAGAGAAGTGCTATACAAGCCACAGCTGCAATCTATTAGGTGGAAAATAAATCAGGGGGGACGGCACCTGGGCAGCCATAAATTCTACCTTATCAATAATTACTTTAAATGTGTATTACTTAACATTTCAATCAAAAAACAAGGGATGATGGGCGCCTGGGTGGCTCAGTCAGTTAAGCATCTGCCTTTGGCTCAGGTCATGACCACAGGGTCCTGGGATTGAGTTGCCCATCCAGCTCCCTGCTCAGTGGGGAGCCTGCTTCTCCCTCTCCCTCTGCCTGCCATTCCCCCGGCTTGTGTGCTCTCTGTCAAATAAATACATAAAATCTTGAAAAGAAAAGAAAAGAAAAAGAAAAGAAAAGAAAAGAAAAGAAAAGAAAAGAAAAGAAAAGAAAAGAAAAAAGTCATGAAGTCTTTCACTTTGTATTCATGCCTTCACTCAACTTCAATAAATATTTATTGAGTGTTGCTATATACCAGGCACCGTTCTGGGTACTAGAGCTTCAGTAAACAACACTGACATAAACTTTGTCCGCTGGACCTGGGCTTTTTTGGGTGGGAAGGTTTTTGGTTTTTTGTTTTTTAAATCCACACTCTTTATTCGTTATGGTTATTTTCAGATTTTCTGTGTGCTCTTGAGTTAGTGTTCGTAGTCTGGTCTTTCTAGGAATTTTTCCATTTCACCTATGTTTTTTACCTTGTTGGCATGCAATCACTCATAGTATTCCCTTATAAAGCTTTTTATTTCTGCAAGATTGGTAGTAATATCTTCTCTTTCATCCCAAATTTTAGTAATTTAAATCTTCTCTATTTTCCTTGGTCAGTTTATCCAAAGGTTCGTCTAAAATTTTATTGAACTCTTCTAAGAACCAACTTTTGTTTATTGATTTTCTGTATCATTTTTCAAGTCTCTTTTCATTTATTTACACTCTAATCATTATTATTTCCTTTTGCTTGCTCTGGGTTTAATCTGCTCTTCTTTTCTAATTTGTTAAGGTGGAAGAGTGAGCTATGAATTTGAGCTCTTTTATCTTTTCCAATATTGTGTTCACAGTATGAATTTTTTTCTAAGCACTGCCTTAGCTGAATCTAGGTTTTATGTTATACTTTTTTAATTCATCAAAAGTTTTTTCTAACAGTCAACAAAACAAAGAGACAACCCACGGAATGGGAGAAGATATTTGCAAATGACAGTACAGACAAAAGGTTGATATCCAGGATCTATAAAGAACTTCTCAAACTCGACACACACAAAACAGATAATCATATCAAAAAATTGGCAGAAGATATGAACAGACACTTCTCCAATGAAGACAAACAAATGGCTATCAGACACATGAAAAAATGTTCACCATCCCTAGCCATCAGGGAGATTCAGATTAAAACCACATTGAGATACCACCTCACACCAGTTAGGATGGCCAAAATTAGCAAGACAGGAAACTACGTGTGTTGGAGAGGATGTGGAGAAAGGGGAACCCTCTTACACTGTTGGTGGGAATGCAAGTTGGTGCAGCCACTTTGGAGAACAGTGTGGAGATTCCTCAAGAAATTAAAAATAGAGCTTCCCTATGACCCTGAATGGCACTACTGGGTATTTAACCTAAAGATACAGATGTAGTGAAAAGAAGGGCCATCTGTACCCCAATGTTTATAGCAGCAATGGCCACGGTCGCCAAACTGTGGAAAGAACCAAGATGCCCTTCAATGGACAAATGGATAAGGAAGATGTGGTCCATATACACTATGGAGTATTATGCCTCCATCAGAAAGGATGAATACCCAACTTTTGTAGCAACATGGACAGGACTGGAAGAGATTATGCTGAGTGAAATAAGTCAAGCAGAGAGAGTCAATCATCATATGGTTTCACTTATTTGTGGAGCATAACAAATAACACGGAGGACATGGGGAGATGGAGAGGAGAAGGGAGTTGAGGGAAATTGGGGGGGAGATGAACCATGAGAGACTATGGACTCTGAAAAACAACCTGAGGGTTTTGAAG